>JAJAGP010001829.1:0-155807 GCA_025084515.1 Ancistrus triradiatus | reverse complement strand
AGACAGAGACCAGATTAAGATATTTTTTTCATCCTTCACAAACAAAAAGAAGAAAGTGGAAAAAAAATTATTAGTTTGTAATTTACTTTACATTCATTATCATTCATACATATTAATAAATAATATTATATTCCATCATATATTTAGCAAAATATAACATTAAATAATATATAGCCTAAAATTGTTATTAATTATTATAATATAGTCGTCTCTCAAACTTAATCTGAAGTCACCACATAAAGGCAGCTGAATATAGCCAAAAACATCCATTCTACCCATTTTTAATTAAATGTGAAACATAATAATTTCAGATTTTGCGTATATGATTAAGTAAAGAGAGCGGGTGAAAATGCACACTTTCATTCTAATGTCAGATTGAAGAAAAGTGTTCAATGACTAGATACTGAATGAGAAGAGCAGTAACTTGTTTTTCCCTGTTATCCAATCAGAGTGCAGATTTTAGTTAGGCTTGTAGAGAAAGGACTGATTTATAACTGATTTAGTTGAATGGATTGTTGATATTCAATAACAATAGAAAAAGTTTATAATAAACATTACCTCAGACTCGGCTGGTCTCGACAACAAGTTCTGAGTCCACCTTACCCTTAGACAAAGACTAAACCGAGTCCAAATGAGGTTGAGACTGAGATGAGACTGAGACTGCTCATTTATGGTCTCGAGACCAGTCTCAACACTCGCTTCTAATGCAATGTTTGCACTGCTAAAAATGGTCATACATGAGGAAGTTGGGTTGGCGCTAAATGCCATGTAATTTTAGTTGTGCTCAGTGTTTACACTGGGTTGCCGGATACATAAATTGGCTCAGTTAAATGTGTGTTATTTCATTCAATATTTTATTTATTTTCACTATTGTCTTATATTCTCTATTATTATTATACTCCAGATAATTACATTTACTCTAAAATATGTCTTCATATTCTTATAATTCATCTTAATTACTAAATATAAATATGTTTCCTATGTTAATATTAATTTACCTTCTGTTTAATTAAACTATTCCCATAAATGTAATAATTACATAAGTTTAATTCTTACATATAACATCTGCCCATGGAGGTTGGCTTGCTTTTTGAGTCATGGTCCTCCCAAGGATTCGTCTTTTTTTCTTGCCACTGTTGCCCTAAGCTTGCACAGTTTGGGATTGGCCTTGGATAACAGAAGATAATAGAACATTGTAAATGCTTTGAGACAATGCTCCATTGTAAAAAGCGCTATAAAACAAATCTGACTTTGGCTTTGATGGTCTGAAGGCAAGGAGCAGCAGTGTTTTAATTAATCACTTAAACCTTAAACATGAGCACTTTGTGTGTTTGACCATTTTTGAAGCACCATCTGAGGGCAGCAGAACTGTTATTATTTTCAGAAAGCAATTGTGATCCATTGTCATCCATGTAGTTCAACTCTGTAAATGCAATCTCAGCAGAAGAATGATTTCAGTAAATTTTGTATGATGAAAGGCCAAGGTTGACCCATGCAGACCTTGATTTTGACTTTTCATCCACCTTATTCAAATCCTTTCAAATGCTGAAATTGTGAGGTCTTGTTGCCTGTGTTGAAAAAACACTGGTAACAAGGTTTGAGACAGCTCTTAGCCACCAACGTTCTTCGCTGAAGCAAGCCTATTAGTTTTTCTTTTTTTTCTGAGGTCTTTTGGTGTGAAGTCTGAATCACCTGGCTGGAGCATAATAGCTCACTCTATCCCAGGCTTGGAGTGTATAGCCCAAGTTGCTCCACTGCCCTACTTGCAAACAATAAGAGCACACTTCATTACCCCAGCTTTCGGTGCACTTCAGTCTGGAGGGAGTACAGAATCATCAGGCTCACAAAAATGGATCGAATTTGCCCCAGCTGTGTTTTAAGACTGTCAAAGGAGAGATAGGGACACACACACTTATATACACACACCGCCTTTGTGGGTTCTTGGTCTGACAGCATAACCGTGATGGCAAGTTCAAAGCAACCAGTACTGCCTGACAACCCATTTAAAACCTCAGCGAGGCTTAGCGGTGGAGGCATTAATAGTAGCTAAGTGCCTGTGTCACACACAAACTCACGCACTCTTTTCCACATGAAAGTGGTAGCATGATGCACACCCTGCCTGATAGGAAATGGAAGTCCCACAAGCTCCAAGGGCCCCTTAAATTACCCAGCGTGTACATCTTGGATTGAGTGCAAAATGATGCTGATAGAATCCAACCCATAGAGATGTGTAATTAAAACCTGATATTATGTGAATTCAGAGCTACCTAAATGAAAAACATGACTCAGTGCAAGTTTGTTTTTCAGTTCTTTGATCTGGCTTGGGAGTAACCAGGGCCTGTCAGATCCACTTGTGTCCAGCATGGGGGCCTGCATAATGAAGTTTGCCATCTGCTAATGCTTGTGATCCACCAGAGGATCGCGGACAGAGAGGAGGTCCATAATGATTTGCAGTTTTGTAATGGGCAGCCCTGGACTGAGCTTGCTGCCTTCCCTGTAGGGTAAATAGAGGAGCTGAGGTACCCCGTCACGAAAAAGCAAATGGGCAGTTAACCTCCCACCCCCACCCCCACATACTCCAGACTGCCACAGTGCATTTAGTAGCAGGCATTCACCAGAGGTCCATCTGCAGCCCTATATTAACCCTTCCACTACATGTCAAGCCCATTTTTCATTGAAACGTTACATTACTCACTGACCTGCTTACATGTAGCACCCGATCATGACAACTTCCATTCGGCTTCCTGTTTTCCTCGTTTCTAATCGAGCTCCTGGCAGTGGCTCTTGATTTTTGTCCCATATACACTCATTGACATAAAAAGTAACGCAACCAGATTGAAATGTTGGATTCCTGCAAAACTCAGCAGGCAGTGGTCTGATTAGACAAGGCAATGCAAAACTGCCCCCTGCCCTATAAAAAGGCTCCCAGAGGCTATTTTGGGTAGCATACCTCTTAGTAGATTGTTGACTGCTAGACATGGGAGAGAGCACGAGCAACTCCCACAGTTTTGTTGTCCAGTATCCAGACACAGGTGGCACCTTCAAAACACACTCCTTTTCCTGCCCAGGCACTTACATGTCCTGACAGCCAGCCACCGCCATCTTCATTTGCAGTGGTGTCATGAACAAGAATCCTGGACTGCTATTGACTGGAACCGTGTCATCTTTAGCGACATTCCAGGTCTTGTTTGGGATCCAACGACGATTGGGTCCGAGTATGGAAGCTTCAATCCTGGCTTTGCTGTGGAGCAACACACTCCACTCCAACTGCTGATGCCTCCTTTCAATTGTACTGTGTCCCCCAATAAACGTATCCTTTCACTACCGTCAACTCCTTCTTGGTGACTTATTGTTCATATCAACTCAGCCTGGTTCATTTTCTCAAGACATGTTCACAACGTGCTTGCTATCACTGTTGGACACCCGGATAGCAAATAATTGATGGTCCACACTTGCCGTCATTCCATGTTAGTGATGACTTCAACCGAATCTGGCTGTCAATGCGCAGTCAATACTGTACCCGGGACATTTGGCCCAAAATGCAAATCCAGCATTAACATGTATTAACTACGTTACAATACATGTGGGCCACATGCAGTCTAGAGTATGAATGCTACCATGAATTTTACTGTTGCTGGCAACAATTGGGTGACATTTGGCAAACAATGCACTTGCCATTCCCATAACTGAGCCATATTTGGTCCAGACCTGTTTGCTATCTGGCTATTGTTTACACCATATATGGATATACAAGGACACTTAAGAGTTTAATCATGATATCTGTTAGCAGCCAGAGGAAGATAGGATTCTCCTTGAGCCTGGTCCCTCTCACAATTTTTTTAATGTGTTTGGGTTTTATGTTGAAACTGTACTTGGGCTTGTGCAAAAACTCAATTCAGGGAGGTATCACTAAATGAATCAATTAATTAATATTCCGACTAAACACATATACATAGATTATATATTCATTTTTTCGTTGGCAGGCTCAGTGCTACTGGCTTTTCTATTTCTTTTGAAAGAAATAACACTTTTGAAATGCATAAGGTCTATCCTTATATTTGTTAAACACGTTGTTTAATAATTTGGAGCCAATATGCAGAAAATGTGACATCTAGATCTGCATTTAATACATTTTAGAACATTCTATAATTTCAATCGCGTGGATAAAGTAGGGTAGCCGGTTTAATTAACGTTATCAATGATAATGACTGAGTGAATCCTGTTAAACTCATCTCAGCATGTCTTTTACAGTCACTGAACCCACCAGGGGCAATAAAGAAGTCCCAGTTGCAAACAGTTCAGGGAGCAACACTGTCATTCTTTTGACACTTTAGTGTAGTCTGGGGTTAAATGTGTTTTATATGTTCTGTTTTAGACACTCAAGCTGAGTCCCATTTCAGGGGCCTTTGCATTTTCAGGAATAAGAAGGCCGCATTTGTCGGCCGCATGCGAAGGAGCCTTCGAAATGGAACAGCTTAGGTACGCCGCTATGATGCAATCAGTCTTCAAATGCAACCTCTGAAGGATGCAGCCCCTGAAATGGGATTCAGCTTCTGGCCATGCCATGCACAACGCTAAATAGAGCGTTAGACTGTAAAGCCCCACCCCCAGAGAAACCTCATAGGTCTTCTAAGCATGAAAAGACCAATCAGGATGCTCTCTTTTTCACTCTTGTTGTATTTCTCTGTCTCAATACCTATTTCAGGGGCTGCGTCCTTCGGAGGCTGCATTTGAAGACCGCTTGCGTCATAGCGGCACGCCTAGGCTGTCCCATTTCGAAGGCTCCTTCGTATGCGGCCTTCTTATCCCTGAAAACGCAGGATACAACTGATCCCGAGGTGCAAGTTCAGAACGGTTACCTGAGGAATATACATTATTTAAATGTAAGGATTTTTTAAAACTCGAATAGTTAAATGTTAAAAAGCAAAAGCGGTTTAGGGAGCAAGGAGCAAACTGAGACCTTTATTAAACAGCAGGGGGACATGAATGCCAGTGCCTGCGGTGAAGCATCTCCTCCTTCAACAGTTGAAAAACCAAAAACAGCATAAAAACTAAACTCTAAATTTCTGGCTCCATTTTTATAAAGCTTACAGCTGTTTTGTGAGTCGGTGCACATAGGCTGGAATAGTGCTGAAGAGTGAGGGCGGGAACAGCGGGTCTGTCACGCAAACAGGATATCCAAGGCAGAGTAGACCGTCTCATTTCGGTTCGGCCCTCGCCGCGGTGTACGCAGCCTTCCAAGGACACACCTTCATAGCCCGCGTAGATCTCATCCTTCGAAGGATACAGCCCCTGAAATGGGATTCAGCCAGTCTCTCTCTCTCGCTTGCTTGCTCTAAAAAATTAACTAACTAACTAAATAAATAACTAGATTTTATAGACTCCTTGAACTTTCGGGATAGGTGAGATGTCTATACTAAACTATACTTTCTCTGTATTGAGTTTTGCAATTTTGGACCTGCAGCTTTTCATCCGTGTGTTCGTAGTTCATACCTGTAAAGAAATCGGGTTTCCCTCTTTCAACCAAATTTAAACCATTTAAACAGTGATATGGTTTTTTTGTGTCAACAGAGGTAGGCATTCTACACTTAATTTGCTTTAACATTGCTATAACATGCTAAAAGCACAATTATAGTTTCAAATTTAATTGCCCTCCATTTAATCTAGCTGATTAGCTGTTTACCTTTGGTTATGAACAATCTTATACATGTTTTCGATGGCAACCCTACATTGGCTGTAGTCTACACACACACACACACACACACACACACACACACACACACACACACACACACACACACCACAGATACCACCCTTTCATGGCAAGAATTGTATCAATTCTGGTCTGGAGGTTATGGAGTCAAACATCTAACATTACTTCCAAATAGCATAACTTCTACTTGAGCCCAGTTACACTAGTTCCTGCTCCTAACATATTTCCGATATGTACTGTACATTTTCAAGTCTTCTAGTTTATCTAGATACTGTGTCATCAAATTTCTATTTATTCTATCATAATCATTATTTATTAGTTGGGAGGTCTAAAGTATATACCTTTCCTTTGTTGGTATTCACCCATATCCAGAACAACTTATAATTGATACTTTCTTACAATCCAAGCAATTGTGGGTTAAGGGCCTTGCTCAAGAAGCCAACAGTGGCAGAGATGGGATTTGAACCCTGGATCTTCTGGTTCAGAGTCCAGTACCTTAACCGCTAGCCACTAACCGCTTGCTAGTTTCTCCCCATTTCTGATTCCTGATTCTTCTAGTGACTAGCTAGATGTGGTTTGTAATAAAATGTACATCTTGCTTCATTATGCAGATCCGTTTATACAAAGTAAATCACAAGTGAGTCCAAATCCAGTCATTGTATAGACCTGAGCAGCAGGGGTTAAGGACCTTGCTCATTGACTCAGTGGTGGTGCTCTGCCAGTCTTGCCAGCTCCGAGATTTGAAGTCGACGGCTTTCCAATTAATTAGCACCATAAGAACCTTGTCAGTGAGCTTACACTGACACTAATGTTGAATCTACTGCTGAGATGTACCAACACAACATCTAACTACCTACATTTGGAGGTTCTAGGCAGATTTTTAGATGGATTTTCATTTGATTTGCATATCAGACCAGGTACTTTTTTGTATGAAAGAGAAAAAATACAGCTCAGTGCTCAGAGGTTTACAGCAATATACACTGTCCCCCTGTAGGACCTCAATGTGGGTTTACCACTATTATTTGTTTTAGCCACTCCTTTTTTAGGCCCTGGCAATTTAAACTATAAGGATCGCGATGCAGTGTAATAATCACCCGTTTGCTTTTAAAGTGACGCACATGCTTTATTTAAAAGAAAATGGTTACACTTCATGAATCCCCCCACGGCCTATAAATTCTAAAACCATAATGGACATCGATTGCAGCCATTTAAGCATTTTATCACCTCATTGTTTTTGCACGTTTCTCCGTGCCTCAAATTCCCTCGCTTCAGCTCTCTATAGGTCTGCTTAATCCATTCTCCTTGCGCAGAGTGAGAAGGGTGGATTGATTTTGTAATCCATTTTAATTGGCGATGCTTTAGCACCGCAGGCTTTGCACCGCCGTCTCCATCACACGTCCCTCCTCACTTAGAGGCAGAGAAGGAAAAGGTTAAGCAGACGGATATATGGTCCAGATGCCTGTGTCCTGAATGCCTAATATTAGAAGAGAGAGGAGGACTCTAGGGTAGATACATACTGAGGGCAAGGGTCAAAGACCAGACACCCAGAGCTGTTGAATATGTTTCAAGATGTCTGATTACAACTAATAATTTGTTTGTGTTGCAGTAGTTGCATCAGAGCTCTTGTTTGGAGTCAGATTTAGCTTTATATTTGCTTGTGCTTGGGTCAGCTTGAATTGTCCCAGTGCCAAACATCCAACCCGTGATGTATTATAAAATATCTGTGCAGGAAAATCAACCACTAGACATGATATTAACTCAGACAATCATTTTATTCACTTCATATCATTTAGAGAAGATTTCACACATCATGTGGACACAGCCAAAGACATAGCTACAGTCCAGGAAATACTGTGCTTGGTTTAATCTGGTTGTTCTGACTGCTTCAGGAAAAATGTCTGCCAGAGTTTGGCCTGCATGCTCTGATATATTCTGCCAGACGGCAGAGGATTAACGAGCCACAGAGAGGATTTTGGGAGAGGTCACCACAATGCTGGTGGCTTTGCAGATTCAGCATCACCTCAGCTGTTTTCTTGATCCTCTGTAGACTCGAGATAGACACTTCCATACCAGACAGTGATACAGCTGCTTGGGATACTCTGTAAGGTTCCTCCGTACAATCTAATGGGAGTGTGTTTGCTCCCATCAGTCTCTGCAGGAAATTGAAACACTGCCAGGCTTTTTGGCTTGGGAGCTGCCCTTAATCGCCCAGGTGAGGTCCTTTGTGGGTCTCACAATAAGAAACCATTGGGAGGACAAAAGACCTGGAAATAAAAGACAGTTTTGGTTTGGTCCTGGATAGACCTGAAAAGATACAGACATCTTTTTTTCAGTCTACCCTGAAATGGCACTTTTTGAGCAACAATGGCTCACTTAGTCAAAAAGAGAAAACACCCAGGATAGGAGGCAAGCCAGATGCACTGGATGAAAAGACATCTTGAAAAGAAACCAAAAAGCCAAAAATGACCTGTGGTTGGGAGGAGCCAGAAGCAAGGACCTTAAAGTTGAACTGCATGGAATGTAATATGTTCATCTGAAGCTGCTTAACAGCTGTACAGCTGTTTTAAACAGTCTAAATTAAGGATGATTTGTTTCCCAAGCTTTTCAATCCTGACTCCATCTAGTCAGTTGTTACCATAAAATGCAGGTCTACCTTTTTATCTGTCCAAGGAAATGTAATAGTTTCCTATCATCACATCTTTTCAGTCTGGGCACAAAGCCTTTTGGGGATGAAATAAAAACTAGATGGAAAGCGTTTCAATAAGAAGACAACCTTGTGTGCAGAAGGTCTAAAACAGAATCTGCACAATGCAACATGACAGAGATGTTGTTTGTTTAAAAGACCAAAAGGTCTTGATCTTGAGTTTCTTGTAGGACTGTCTTGAATCTTCGGCATATCAGAGCCCACATTTACACATGAACATATTGAGTACCTACTTGGACAGAGCTTAGGAGTGACTGACAATATGAAGGAGCACAGAAGGACAACAGAAGAAAACAGAGCAGAGGGACTTATATTCAATCTATTTAAGTCTTTCACTTATAGTTCGTTTTATATTATGATTATGACATCAAGACTAGTCATATATGTAAACTCAAGTTAATGCCAATTTAACCTAACACACATATTTTTGGACTGTGGGAGGAAACTGGAGTACAAGGCACAAAATAAATATGGATAATAACAATGGATAATAATAATAATAATAATAATAATAATGATTCAAACAATCTGTGTACAACCACCATGCATGCTCGCACAGAGCAGACATGAAAAGAAGCGTGACGGAGGAAGAACAGGGCTAAGTTCCAGATGTTTTACATGTGCCAGTTCTGGTGTGGTTCAGAAAACATCAACCGAAATGCTGATGATCAAAGTGCTGCAGCTGCAACATTTGGTCAGGAATTGATCTTCAGCGCTCTGAATAAAGGCAATGTGAAAAGCGTGTGTTTCCACTTCTCTCTCAGAGCCACAATTACTCAGGCTGTCTGGAGAGATTGTCAGAGGTTTTGTTGTGCTTCACACTTCCAGATGTTCGAACAGAGGCAAGCAGTGTTTAGAAAATGTTAAAATCCTCCAAGACCAGGTTTTCATTTACACTTAACTGCTCCCAAACATCTAAGTTTTGTCATGTCATTTAGACCAGCCACTATAAAGCTGGAGGCATTTTGATGGATTTACAGTGGTGCTTGAAAGTTTGTGAACCCTTTAGAATGTTCTATATTTCTGCAAAAATATGACCTAAAACATTATCAGATTGTCACACAAGTTCTAAAAGTAGATAAAGAGAACGCAGTTCAACAAATGAGACAAATATATTGTACTTGGTCATGTATTTATTAAGGAAAATGATTCAACATTACATATTAGTGAGTGGCAAAAGTATGTGAACCTTTGCTTGCAGTATCTGGTGTGACCCCCCTTTGCAGCAATAACTGCAACTAAACGTTTCCTGTAGCTGTTGATCAGTCCTGCACACCGGCTTGGGGGAATTTTTAGCCCATTTCCTCCGTACAGAACAGCTTCAGCTCTGGGATGTTGGTGGGTTTCCTCACATTAGCTGCTCGCTTCAGGTCCTTCCACAACATTTCGATTGGATTAAGGTCGGGACTTTGACTTGGCCATTCCAAAACATGAACTTTATTGTTCTTCAACCATTCTTTAGTAGAACGACTTGTGTGCTTAGGGGCGTTGTCTTGCTGCATGACCCACCTTCTCTTGAGACTCAGTTCATGGACAGATGTCCTGACATTTTCTTTTAGAATTCTCTGATATAATTCAGAATTAATTGTTCTATCAATGATGGCAGCCGTCCTGGGCCAGATACAGCAAAACAGGCCCAAACCATGATACTACCACCACCATGTTTCACAGATGGGATAAGGTTCTTATCTGGAATGCAATGTTTTCCTTTCTCCAAACATAACGCTTTTCTTTAAAAAAAAAAAAAAAAGTTCTATTTTGGTCTCATTCGTCCCAAAACATTCCTCCAGTAGCCTTCTGGCTTGTCCATGTGATCTTTAGCAAACTGCAGACGAGCAGCAATGTTCTTTTTGGAGAGCAGTGGCTTTCTCCTTGCAGCCCTGCCATGCACACCCATTGTTGTTCAGTGTTCTTCTGATGGTGGACTCATGAACATTAACATTAGCCAATGTGAGAGAGGCCTTCAGTTGTTTAGAAGTGACCCTGGGGTCTTTTGTTAACCTCACCCAACTATTACACACTTTGCTCTTGGAGTGATCTTTGTTGGTCGACCACTCCTGTGGAGGGTAACAATGGTCTTGAATTTCCCTCCATTTGTACACAATCTGTCTGACTGTGAATTGGTGGAGTCCAAACTCTTTAGAGATGTTTTTGTAACCATTTTCAACCAGATGAGCATCAACAGCTCCTTTTTCTGAGGTCCTCAGAAATCTCCTTTGTTCGTGCCATGATACACTTCCACAAACATGTTGTGAAGAGCAGACTTGGATAGATCCTTGTTCTTTAAATAAAACAGGGTGCCCACTCACAGCTGATTGTCATCCCATTGATTGAAAACACCTGACTCTAATTTCGCCTTCAAATTAACTGCTAATCCTAGAGGTTCACTTACTTTTTCCACTCACTAATATGTAATATTGGATCATTTTCCTCAATAAATAAATGACCAAGTATTATACTTTTGTCTCATTTGTCTAACTGGGTTCTCTCTTTATCTACTGAAAATCTGATGATGTTTTAGGTCATATTTATGCAAAAACGAAGAAGAAAATTCTAAAGGGTTCACAAACTTTCAAGCACCACTGTGTATATATATACATACAAACATGCAACCTGGAAGGGGGCAAACACTTTTTCACACACACACACACACACACACACACACACACACACACACACACACACACGCACATATATATATATATATATATATATATATATATAAATATATATATATACACACAGCTTGAATCAACTTAATCTCAAACTGAATATATATATATATATATATATACTGTGTGTGTGTGTATATATATATATATATATATTCAGTTTGAGATTAAGCCGATTCAAGCTGTGTATATATATGTTTTAGGTCATATTTATGCAGAAATATAGAAAACTCTAAAGGGTTCACAAACTTTCAAGCACCACTGCATTTATATATGATGAGTTCCAATGTAACCTTTAATCTGTTGCCACTGATGCTGAAAGCGAGGTTAAATAAACAAAGAAACAGTATTGTTAAAATGAAGATCAAATATTTATATGTTTAAATATGCCAAAAAAGCAAAGGTTTTCATTGGGTGTCCTACTTTATGCACATGATTATTTGGCATGATGAGTATTTACTACAGTATTTAGTCTAGCAGGGACTTGGCTTGAGTTACAATCGGGTTGTGTGGCTGAAACAAGAAGCTGAGAACAAATCATTGCAATGTAAGGAATATTGTGAATACGCAGTCTCAGTATGAGTGCATGGTGTAGGGGCTTTGGAGAAAATCCATGAGTTTTTTATGGGTTTGGTCTGCTTTGCTCTTCTACAAGAATGGAATCGACCACATTTTGGAAGATGTCTTCCAATCTGATGCTGCCTGCTGCCTGCTGCCCTGTCTCATGGACTTTGACGTCAAGTCCAGTCAAGACCTGTCTTGACTGTCACAAACACGAAACTTATTTCTCCTCCATCAAACTATGGAATCAAACTGTCGCGTGTCTGCCAGACCCTTCCTCATTTGTCATTTGACTATCTGTGAAGTGTGATTAACCATGATTAGGTTAAAGAGACATACAGTTACTCCAAAAAAACTACAGCTACTACTTACTGGGCTCCTGGAGTTGTGTGGAAGATTAACTGCTGTGCTGGAGAATATCAGATGCTTCATATTCATTTTGGTCCTCATCTAACTTTACAGGAGGAACTGAACAGCATTAACTTAAAAGAACATGTAGGAATAGATATTGGCTATGGGTTTACTGTGGGTTCAGTCTGCTGAGTCTTGTATTAATTTCATAAATCTGTCTCCGGCTCAGTGGCGCCCCCCGGCCCTGCTGACTCAGTGAAGCGCCCATGTTCTACCCTGTGTGACCTGACGTTGAGGAGATTTAGGCCTGTGTGACTTTGACCAACTGTATTTCAATAACACACCTCAGGTTTGGAGAGGCCATGTACTCCTCCTTGTGCTCGCGGGGAGTCTGTATCGCTCCGTAACGGATTTTGGCTTGGCAGAGGAAGGGAGGATGCGATAGCAGGAGGCGGCACAGATGAATAGGTTTCCATTTTTATTTCTCTACACCGTATAAAGGGATGACTTTGCATTTCCTTTACGGAGAGGTTGCAGACGCTGCACTTACTCATGTGTGTGATGAATCGGCTATTTATTTACTTAGCTTATTTAGTATTTACTTCCAGACTCGAGGGTTGAATTCAGCTGCAAACTGCTCTGAGGACAAAGAAATGTTGCACACCAGGATTCTGACCAAAGTTAGCGGCTAAAGTTTCTATCCTTTACCTTCTGAACATAGTCCTAAGCCCTGGGACTCAAACATGTACTAGCTGAGTGCTGAAGTACACTTTATGTTAACATCATTGCATAAGCAAACTTATCTAGAACTAAGCAGCTCAAACAGCGCTGGGCTTTGAAAAACTGTTCCTGATTAGAAGTCCTTAACTGCCAAGTCTCATGGTTTTTCACTACTCAAACCAAATGAAATCTTGCCCATCATCTTCATCTTGACCCCGTAGGCTCCATGCTGGAGGATGGTGGTACCTCCAGCTGGTAGGATTAGGAGGACTGTGATTTCCTCCTCCTGTGGTGCCTCAACAGTTGAGCCTACAAGAGCTCTGCTGCTGAATGAAAGAACACAGATCAGATCCACCCACTGAGGAGAGACCCAATCACAAGACATAACATCAGCTAGACCATTCAACTAGGACTTTTGAAATTCGCTCACCAATCTTTATTTAGTTCTGAGCTTAAACTGCACAAAAAAACCCACAGCCAGTTTGTTACTGAAACCGTATCAACAAAACTTTTCCATCTGCATCCATTATTTATAAACTATATTAGACGTTTGGTATCTTATACCAGAGATGGTAAGTGATGAAGTACAAGAACTTAGTTACCATACTTAAGTATTTTTTTAGGTATCTGTACTTTACCCGATTTTTTCTGTAACTTAATAATCTTTACTTTTATGTACTACATTTCAAAATAAAAATATGTACTTTTATTCACTACATTTTTTAAAACAGGTTTGTTACTTTAGCTTTTATGAATCTATTTAATGATCTGTTTTATCTATCTATTTATCTTTCTTTTCTATTTAGGCAATTCTAGTCATGTAACTAATGAAGAGACAATCGGAATCCTAGGTTTATACTTGACCTTTATATGTATGTATATAGATATATATATATATATATATATATATATATATATATATATATTATTAATTGGATGCTAGAGATTTTCCCATGTCTATATAAGACAGTGAACTTTATTTGTATGGTGAACATAGGAGGTATGTTAAAAAACTATATAATGTTCTAAAAGTTTTGCTTAAGTATTTTTTAATTAAGTAGTGCAGAGTTTAGAAGAAGGACTGCTCTAAAAATTGGTGAAACTGCAGTTTGTTAGACTGAAATGCAGTCACTTTGTTTCAGAGAGCTGATGATAACTGTTGTTTCGGTTAAATGTCATGATTTACTGCAGTACTAAATGTACCATGTCTAGTTCTGTGGGATTTAGCAGCACTGATTACAGAAACCCAGCATTTATTAAACCAAACAGCATTTATTACACAAATTAAACAAATATGTTGTATATTATTGTTCCTCATATCTGAAAATGTTTTGATTCTGTTTTTGCTGTGGTTATCTAAAGATGATAATGTAATTTGTATGATTTTTGCTTATGATTCTAACCCTGTTTCACATATTGACTTAGAAAGGCTTTTTAAAGAATTATTTTTATGCTTTTACTTTAACTACATTTAGTAGCATGTACTTTTTCTACTTGAGTAAAATATATCACTCATACTCCAAACTTTTACTTATGTATTGTTTTAATAGATTAGTAGAACTTTTACTTAAGTAAAGAACTTGCATACTTCTGCCACCTCTGTCATATACCTGTAGACAAGGTCCCATGCCAACTGTATGTCCTAAGCAGCTTCATCATTTACTTATGTGTAAGGCTGGTGAGTTGTTTTGCACTGGAAGTCCCTGTCAGAACTTCAGGCTGAATGTTGACTTTTCTGCTGTATTGTATAGCAAAAAACCATGCTGTAAAGCTTCTTTCCCATCTTGTATGGGCTGCTGGCAATTGCAGTGCTGCCAACTTGAAGAATTTATTGGAGTGAGATTCGGAGTGACACAGACTTGAGCCAGTTAGGGAGAAACAATCAAATGCAGCATGTCAGTAGTTGTATTTGTAGTTATTAATTTAATATAAATTATATTAAATATTAATAAATATTAATAAATATTAATTCATAAAAATTCTGAGATGGTCAAGAACCGAGAAACCACTGTATATAGTTAAGCTACTAGGCAGCTTGTCACACTTAATCTATTTTGGTGTTTAGAGTAAGGGTATGTTTCACATAGCTAAGACACAGCCATCAACAAAGTGAGTCTTGTCACTCACACATGCAGCGTATGAAACACAGCCTTCATTTCAGCGATGTACAATGGGCAGGACCTCTCTTTGCTGACAACCAATCAGCAACCTGCTCATTGTTTTGTTCAGATACTTGAATCGAGCAATGACCTCAATGAAGTTGGATGGAATTTCTGCCAGTGCAGAAAAGTTGGTTAACAACTGGTTACAACTGGTTAACACTGCCAGAAATATCTAAGTAATTCTGGACTCTGTTATCAAGTCACTATAAGCCCAAGAATCACAAGAGAAGTGCAGCATTCCCAAAGTTGAAATAACTTTGAAAACAGGCTTCTGCGAGCTCTCAGCACAAACAGTGATGGATATTCGGGAACAAGAATGGCTCGCAAGTGCCTCTGTAGACATATTAAGCAGCAGATCTTCCCGTCCCCAAATGAACCTCCTGTCGAACACGAAGACTCTAACTGCCTCATTGCAAGTTCAGCAGAGAGCCGCCCTAGCTGCAGCAACAGCGTTTTTCAACCCAAACAGTCGGAAACATAAATCATGATCCTGCGCAGCAGAAGGAACAAACTATATGCTTGTTTGGATTTATTTCTCTCAAACATGCTTGGGCTCTGTGTTGGTGCTGCCATTTATATGCATCCTAACATACGAGCTGGTCACCTGACGCTTCTTGATCTCAAATTGATCAACAAATTGTATATTGACCACCATACAGGACATGCCTTAAAACATACAGTGGGGCAAAAAAGTATTTAGTCAGCCACTGATTGTGCAAGTTCTCCCACTTAGAAAGATGAGAGAGGTCTGTAATTTTCATCATAGGTACACTGCAGCTATGAGAGACAAAATGAGAAAAAAAATCCAGGAAATCACATTTGTAAATCATGATGGAAACAAGTATTTGGTCACCCACAAACAAGCAAGATTTCTGGCTCTCACAGGACTGTAACTCTTCTTTAAGAAGCTATTCTGCCTCCACTCGTTACCTGTATTAAATGGCACCTGTTTGACCCATTATCTGTATAAAAGACACCTGTCCACAAGCCTCCAAACCAGTCAGACTCCAAAACTCAACCATGGCCAAGACAAAGAGATGTCGCAGGAACCAGGAAGAAAGAAAAACTATAGACCTGCAGCAGGCTGGGAAGAGTAAATCTACAATAGGACACGCAGGTTGGGTGAATAAATCAACTTGTGGGAGGCAATTGTAAGAACTACAAGACAATTGAATAATCTCCCTCGATATGGGGCTCCTCGCAAGATCTCATCCCGGGGGGTAAAAGGATAATGAGAACGGTGAGCAAAAATCCAGAACTACACGGCGGGACCTGATGGAAGACCTGCAGAGAGATGGGACCAAAAGTAACAAAGCCTCAATCAGTAAACACAACATGCCGAGAGGGACTCGAATCCTGCCAGTGCCCGGCAGGTCCCCCTGCTTAAGCCAGTTACATGTCCAGGCCATCTGAAGTTTGCAGAGAGCATATGGGGGATGATCCAGAGAGGATTGGGGAGCATGTTTCCATTGTGGTTCAGATGAAACCAAAATAACAAACTTTTTGGTTAAAAACTCAACTCGGCCATGTTGGAGGAAGAAGAATTTCTGAGTTGCGCCATACTTACTGGGAAAGCATGGGGGTGGAAACATCATGCTTGGGGCTGTTTTTTGCAGAGCAGAGGGGGACAGGGACGACTGATAAGTGTTAACTGGGAATTATGAACGGGCCCTGTATATGGATTTAAGCCAAATCTCCTTTCCATCAGTGAGAGCATTGAAGATGGAGCATGGCTGGGTCTTCCAGCATGACAATGATCCCAAAAACCACCCCTCGGGCAAACAAAGGAGTGGCCAGTCCCAGACCTCAACCCCCCAACCACATTCACTGCCTCTAGAGGGAGTTGCATGGAGGAATGGGCAAAATATCAGCTTACAGGTGTGCAAAACCTGGTGTGAAGACTTACAGGAAAACGTTGCCAACAAAGGTTATATGTTACAAAGTATGAGTGAAACTTTAGTATTGACCCAAATACTTATTTCCACCATAAATTACAATTAAATCTTTAAAATCCTATACAAATGTGATTTCCTGGATTTTGTTTCTCATTGTCTCTCCCCCAATTTTTGTGTAGTTGAAGTGTACTATGATGAAAAATTACCAGACCTCTATATCTTTCTAAGTAGGGAACGTGCACAATCAGTGGCTGACTAAATACTTTTGCCCCATGTACAAGTGATGCGTCACGCCGCCTCCAGCCAAGCTACCACCCGCTCGCACCTTGCTCGCACCTTGCCTCGCTCAAACTCTCCCACATACTAATCACATGCACCTGTGCCTCATCCCGGACTTCCTCCCAAACACATAAAACCACCACTCACCCTCACACTCACGCTTCTCAACGAGGTTCCCTACCCTAGTCTGCGATTCTCTTCAGTCCTTATCTGTTTACCTGAGAAATAAACCCTACGTACCTTTTCTGTGGCTTTGCGTTTGTCTCCTCACTCCGTGCATCGGCGTCACAGATTGAGAAGCCTAACATGGAGGCAGCAGCCACCGGCTTACACGCCGACGCCGCCACAGCGGATCAGATCGCTGACCTCCGGGCTCAGATCCAGGAGGTGGTCCAAGCGATCACAAAGCTCGCCGACAACAAGCGTTCCCTGAGATGCTCGGGTTCCATCTGTCAGCGAGTTGACCAGCGTGTGTCCCAGCTAACGCCTTCCCCCGCTGTGCACGCTCGGCGTCGGTTTTCCTCTTCCACCCAGCCCTCCTCGCCAGCCTTCGGCGGCCTACCGCATCGCTCTTCGGAAAATACGACGGGGATCCGGAACGCTGCGGGGGCTTTTCTACTACAGTGCCAGCTCTACTTCACCAGCTCACCACCGGAGTCCGATTTGCAGCACGTATCGCCCCTCATCATTGCTCCCTCCTCAACGGACGGAGCCCATCGACTGGGCCACCGCCATATGGGCACAAGGGCGGAAGAGGCCAAGGCTACAACAGCTTCTCAAGGCCTAGTGCCGTGTTTCCAGCATCCCCGGGAGGGCGCTCCTCTGGTTGAGATGCTGTTTCTCTCTCCGTCAGGGTCGTCGCTCTGCCGCCGATTACGCCCATGAAGTTTCGCACCCTGGCGGCTCAAAGCGAATTCCTTTCTTCTTCAGTGTGATTTTGCGGGCTCGCTCATGGTGATATCCCTCTTCAGCCTGATCGACTCCGGCGCGCAGGGAACTTCATCGCGCAAGACATCATCTCGCAGTGGAAGATCCCCTGCAGGCCCCGTGCCACACAAGCGCCGCATCACCTCGGCGGACGGCCGGCCGCTCGGCTCGGGCTTCATCTCTTAGGTTAATGCTCCTCTTGTCTGCTCACCGAGGCGGTTCATAGGGAATCCATAGCCCTCTACCCGCTTGGATCACTTACACACCCCGCATCATGGGACTCCCCTGGCTCCGTGAACACGGGGGGACCCGCTTATCTCCTGGTCAGCCCTCGAGTGGTCCGTGGTCGCCCGCTGTCAAGAACGCTGATCCATCGGCCCACCTGGCGGTGCGCTCTCTGCCTATCAGCCAGCCGGAATCTCTGCCACCAACCGTTCCTGCGTGGTATGCGGACCTGGCCGCGGTCTTCGAATGGCCACACCTCCCGTTCTCCAACCTCACCGCACGGCGACTGCGTGATCGACTCTGCCAGACGCCCCACTTGCCCAAAGCGCGTCTGTACCCGTTGTCCGCCGCTGAGGAAGACTCCAGTCCGATAATTACGGAGAGTACCTGGACCTAGGCTTCATCCGCCCTCCCCTCACGGTCTCAGCGGATTCTTCTTAGATGCCAAGCGAGACGGAAGCCAGGCCTTAGAACATGCATCGACTACCGAAGAACCAAACAGATCACACGTAGCTAGCTTATCGCTCCCGTGGTTGTCTCAGCCCTGGAACGCAGCCACGCGGGGCAAATGGTACACCAAGCTTGATCTGCGGAACGCTTACAACCTGGTGCGCGTGAGAGAGGGCGACGAGTGGAAAACGGCCTTCAGCACAAGCAGTGGACACTATGAATACCTGGTAATGCCCTTCGGTCTGGCCAACGCTCCATTGGTATTCCAGGCTTTCATCAACAACGTGCTTCGGGACATGCTGGGCAAGTACGTCCTGGTGTACCTCGATGACATCCTCGTCTTCTCACCGGACTTCCGCACCCACATCGAACAGGTACGCCTGGTTCTCCAGCGCCTCCAATCTAATCACTTGCGTGTAAAGGCGTCTAAATGCGAATTCCATACCCAGTCAGTCCACTACTTGGGATATGTCATCTCTCCCTCAGGTGTTGCCATGGACGCCAGCAAGCTGTCCGCCGTCTTGGACTGGCCGAGACCTGAATCCATCAAACAGCTGCAACGATTCCTGGGTTTCGCAAATTTCTACCGGCGGTTCATCAGGAATTTCAGCCGCAGGGTGGCGCCCCTCACCACGCTACTCCAGGGTAAGCCCCGTTCTCTCTGCTGGGGCCCCGAAGCGGAGCAGACTTTCCAAGCGCTCAAGACGGCCTTCACCAGTGCGCCCGTCCTGGCTCACCCAGACCCGAGCCTCTCCTTCTTCCTAGAAGTGGACGCTTCCTCGACCGGAGTGGGTGCCGTGCTCTCCCAACGGCTTTGCGATCTGCCCAAACTGCGCCCCGTCGCATTTTACTCCCACAAGCTGACCCCGGCGGAACGCAATTACGACGTGGGCGACCGGGAATTGCTTGCCATCAAGCTGGCTCTGGAGGAGTGGCGGCATTGGCTGGAAGGATCTAAACACCCCTTCACGGTTCTGACAGACCACAAGAACCTGGAATACCTCCGCTCTGCTAAACGGTTGAACCCTCGCCAAGCTCGTTGGTCCCTCTTCTTTTCCCGCTTCCGTTTTTCCATCACATTCCAGCCAGGGTCAAAAAACGTCAAAGCCGATGCCCTCTCCCAGACGCACGATCCCGATCCGGTCCCTGACGTCCCGCCTGAGCCCATACTCCCATCCTCTTGCGTCATCGGAGCCATCCAGTGGGAGTTCGAACAGGAACTGGAGAACGACTCTCGCGGATGCGCACTCCCCCGTCATGCCCGCAGGGGAAGAAGTTCGTGCCACAGGACCTCCGTGATCGCCTCCTCTCCTGGGCACACACCTCTCTCTGTTCTGGCCACCCGGGAGAGACGTGCACGCACCAGCTGCTTGCTGCGCGCTTTTGGTGGGAGAACATGCGCCGGGACGTCCACCGCTTCGTCTCTTCCTGTAGCGTCTGTGCCCAAGCCAAGACGCCTCGGACCCTACCCGCAGGTCTGCTCCACCCTCTACCGGTTCCGCAAAGACCCTGGTCCCACGTCGCCCTGGACTTCGTCACTGATCTCCCCGCGTCTAACAGATTCACCGCCGTCCTCTCGGTCATAGACCGATTCTCCCACGCTGTGCGCTTCATCCCGCTGCCGAAGATCGCCTCAGCTCTCCAAACCGCCGAAGTCCTCTTCGAGCAAGTCTTCCGTCTCTTCGGCGTCCCTGAGGACGTACTCACCGACAGAGGCCCGCAGTTCACATCCGCGGTTTGGCGCGCCTTCATCCAGAAGCTGGGGTCCACGGTCAGCCTCTCCTCGGGATACCATCCACAGACCAACAGGCAGTGCGAGCGCTCCAACCAGGAGTTGAAGAAGTTCCTGCGCTCGTACTGCCTTCATAACCCGCATGACTGGTCGCAATTCCTCCCATGGGCAGAAATCGTGCAGAACTCCCTCCGGCATTCCTCCACCGGCCTCACGCCGTTCCAGTGTGTCCTGGGGTGCCAGCCCCCCTTTGTGCCCTGGGATTTCATGCCATCGGAGGCACCGGCGGTGGACCACTGGTTTCGCCGCAGCGAGGACGTTTGGTGCCAGGTACATCTCCGCATTAACACAGCCATTCGCAGGTACAAGAGGCACGCGGACCGCTGCCGCCGTGCGGCACCCGACTTCCAACCCGGAGACCGCGTTTGGCTCTCGGCACAAGATCTTCGCGCCTCTCAGGGAAGTACCCCTTTTTCTCCCCGCTTTTTGGGCCCATACCTCATAATCCGGAAGGTTAACGATGTCACGTATAAACTGCAGCTGCCTTCTCACTTCCGTATTTCTCCTGTCTTCCACGTCTCCCTCCTGAAGCCCTGGGTGCCCGGTCCGCTGGCGGAGTCCTCCCCCTCGGACCAACCACCACCTGCCGGTCCACCAGGGGCTCTCACATACAATGTCCGCCGCCTTCTGGATTCGCGCCGTCGGGCCTCCCGCATTCAGTACCTGGTCGAGTGGGAGGGCTACGGACCGGAGGAGAACTGCTGGGTGGATGCCTCGGACGTGTTGGACCCCCTCCTCGTCCAGGATTTCCACGCCTCGCGTCCCGATCGGGCCGTCGCCAAGCATGCGGGGCACGTCCGCGGGGACCTCGTCGGTCCGGCCTCTCGTCGCGTCTGCCCGAAGAGCCTTCGAGGGGGGGCCACTGTCACGCCGCCTACGGCCAACGCTTCCCCCCGCTCGCAACCTTGCCTCGATTCAAACTCTCATATACTAATCAAATGCACCTGTTCCTAATCCCCGGACTTTCTTCCCGCAAAACACATAAACCCACATCACCCTCCACTCACGCTTCTCCACGAGGTTCCCTACCCTAGCTGGCGATTTCCTTCAGTCCCTATCTGTGTACTTTTCAAGTAAATCTACTACTTTTACTGTGGCTTGCGTTTGCCTCCTCACTTGTGGATCGGCGTCACAGATGCCAGTGGGGGAGGCGCGGACTATGGTTCTGAAAGCTCCATGCTGCATGTAATGACACAGACAGTGGCTGGAGGAGGAAACGTCAATGGAGTCAGCACCACTTCACCAGGAGTGTCTGCGTTTTTGGATTCAACAAGTACCTCTTCCCTAAATCCTTGCATATGCGAATAAGATCCTTATTAGCCTGTGATGACTCCTCTGAGTCAGGTGAACCTCAGTGTTTAGGTTTGCTCTAACCTCAATGAATGTTAGGCCTTACTCACAGATCGACTGTGTCATTATTATTTTCATACAAAAACCAACCCAGTAGTAAGCCCAAAAGCAAGAAATGCTTCCAACAAGAAGGTGAAAAACAGGAGCATATGAAATTCATCATCGCCCTCTCCATTATCATAGGACATTTCTAAATATAATAGAATTATTGTAATATATGAAATAATTAGGGTTTTTTCGTATGGTATCGAGAACAGGCTGTCAGGGGATAGTGCTCACTTCAAAAGATCTGTGGTGTGTGCAACCCCTGCATTGCTTTCAACGCAGGGAGGACTCTTTATAACGATGACATTATTTCATCCAAGAATAAGAAGTGTGAGCATGGCTAGAGCAAGGCGACTGAAAAAGGTGTGGAAGAAAGCGACCGCAGAACAGAACCAACGGCATGACACAACACATTTGCTCTCCGAATGTGATTAGCACGATGGGACTGGAGGTGGTTATTTTTTATTCAATCTATCATACAAAAAACAGAAGGCAGTGCCCTCAGATTCATGAAACTGCTTTTTAGCACATCGCCAATCGTCATTTTTAAACCCTGCCATTTTGCCCAAGGGGAAGAGAAGACATGCTCAGAGGTAGCAGCAGGCTTTTACATAACTCAGAGATATCACACAGCGGCATGGAAGAACGCAGAGGAGTCGCTGTGAAGAGAACTTTGCAGATGCTGGTTTAAGTATCATTTGTCAAAGCGATCCACAAACTCACAAATTCAGAGGTGCGGATCCATACCAGATTAGGCCTCTCCTGACACGTCATCAGACAAATGAAGTAGATAAATGGCAGAGGGAGAAAAATTAAAGCGGATGAATAATAAAGGAACGAGAGCCGGCTGAGCAATGATTGGTTAAAATTAGATTCCAGATCCCTTACTGGGATAAGTCTATATTTCTTTTTCTCTTAATCATCTCAGAATGGGATTCTTGCATTAAGTTGCATTATGTTGGCTTGTTATTGTTTGCAAATGAAATGTTAAACATTTGATTAGTACTTAATTAATTTAATTTCATTGGTACACTAATGCTTTCCTTATTTAAGCATTACCTTATTTTTTCTCTAGGTTCATCTCAGGTGGAAAAGAAAAAAAAAATAATCAGACTGACTGACAGAAATGTAAGTTAGTTCAATAATATCAGGTATTTTTTGGGGGAAAGAGGGTGTCATGGAACTTCAGTTGGATGGGCTGGCAATACAGAACATGAACACATGAAACTCATGACAAGAGAGTATAATAAAAATCAATGAATTAGGTATTTGTAATAAATACCTAATTGTAATAAAGTGAATAAATTATGCACAGTAGTGCTTGGAAGTTTGTGAACCCTTTAGAATTGTCTGTATTTCTCCATAAATATGACCTAAAACATCATCAGATTTTCAAAGTCCTAAAAGTAGATAAAGAGAACCCAGCTAAACAAATGAGACAAAAATATTATACTTGGTCATTTATTTATTGAGGAAAATGATCCAATATTACATATTAGTGAGTGGCAAAAGTATGTGAACCTCTAGGATTAGCAGTTAATTTGAAGGTGAAGTTAGAGTCAGGTGTTTTCAATCAATGGGATGACAATCAGGTGTGCCTGTTTTATTTAAAGAACAGGGATCTATCAAAACAGGGATCTATTTTGATAGTGGCTGTTGTTACGGTTCGCCATCCTAAAATAAAGGTGAACCATGAAAAGTATTATGGACCCAATTGCAGTTAGCTCCAGATGAAAAAGGGGAACCAAAACTATAAATAAATAATTAATAAAAGGAATAAATAACCGAAAAGAAAACAGAAAACCAGTTGCACCCAGACACACTCACAGCTGGGTTTCAAGACCTAGGTGTGGGCGTTCGGGGGCAAACGCGTTACCAGCGAGCCATGGGGTCATCACTGAGACACACACCCTCAAAAGGGGCTATACACCTGAAGACAGATACAAGCGCCACGAAAAGCGGTCTCAAAAACAAGAGGCTTAATAATCAGACAGTGCAAAACACCCTAAGGGGGAAAACCTGAAAGGGAAAAAAGAAAGTAAACCAAGCGCGAGTGAGTAAACGCCGAACAGTGCTCATAGTCCGAGCAAGAGGGCGTGACGTCTAACTCTAGGATTGTACACTCCTAGTGTGCCTAGGGAACGCTCGCGCATGCGTCCACCGGCGCGTGGCGAGAAAGGAAAAGAAAGTGCTGGTAAACGGGGAAACAAGCACAAGAAACACCTAATGGCGCGGAAACACGAAACGCCATGGCGCGTTGGCTTGTACACATGTATAAAAATAGAATATTTATGAGATTTCATCATCTCCATGTATTTCATACATATTTTAACATACGTGTTAATTTTACATGGAGACATATATAAGATTAACTTACATGTTCCTTATATGTACATGCAAACTATTTTCTAAAATATATATTGAAATAAATAAAGTGTACTTAATAACCATATTCTGCACATGCAAGAGTAACACACAACCCTAATCAGAAAACGTTGGGACGGTATGGAAATTGGAGAGTTCCTTACATTTACTTTGATTTTTATTTCATTGCAGACAGTATGAACTCAAGAAATTTCATGTTTTTCTGGTCAACTTCATTTAATTTGTTAACAAACATCCATGGACGAGGAAATTTAGGGCTAGAAATGAGGTAAAAAACTAAATAATGATTTGATTTCAAACAGGTGATTATAATCATGATTTGGTACAAAAAAGTATCCATGAGTCTTTGAGGAGCAAAAATGGGCAGAGGATCTCCAGTTTGTCAAAAATATGTAAGAAAATTATTGAAACGTCTAAAGACAATTGTCTTGTTGAAAAACAGTCAGTTTAGTTTTCTGTCTGTGAACTTTTTGTTTCTTTTATTTATTTATATTTTGGTTCACCACTTCCATCTGGAGCTAACTGCAATTGGGTCCTAAAACCTTTATATTTTTATTTTCTCGGTTTGCCTGTCATTTTAATATGGCAAACCATAACAAAATGATGCGACCAATATCAGGACCAAACGTTAGCTCCTGGATCTCCAGTTCACTGTCTCAATCGGTGGGTATCTCTACCCAGGTCCTGGCTTGCTATTGGGGGCCCGGCAAGTCTCTGTGGCTCTGTCAGCGACCAGTGTTAGCATCCTGATACCATAGAGCTGCCTAGTCCCCGCCGTAGAAGGCGTCGGTGCCCTTCCCGGTCTGGTGGTTCCAGCAGCCTACTTTGACCCAAGGATTGACCCCTCTCTTGCTCCCATCACCCCAGCATGGGCCTACTCACCCAGCATGGGCCTACTCACCTGAACCTCCTGGGATCTTTGAGGTCAGGCAAGGTCCCAGGCGGGTATTCGAATATGTGGGTGAGTTCAACCAGTTAGCCATGAATTCTGGATTTAATGACCGGGCATTAATGGACCTCTTCAGGCTTGGCCTCATTGAGGAATTACAGGACGAGCTATGTCTGCTCGAGTCCCCTTCCTCTCTGTCCAAGCTGTATAACCTGGCCATTGATGTAGACTTCCGGGTTCAGAGGGCCAGGAAAAGGGCCAGTTTGGTATGCTACTTGCTCTCTTTTGCCCAGGCTGAGCATGTCAGCTTTGACCAGTCTGCATTTGGCTCTCCCGCCGCCATGGTCATAACCCCAGTCCCTGAGGTCACTGAGGCCCAGTCCAAACCGAGTTTGCTTGAAATGTTCAAGCAGGTCTCGACTATTGCTGCGGTTGTTAAGCAGTTGTGTGCCACTGCGCCCCTTGCCTCCGTACCTGAGCAGCTAGCACCGCCTAGCTCCGTACCTGAGCTCGCCGCGCCGATTCGCTCCGTACCTGAGCAATTAGCGGCGCCCAGCTCTGTACTTGAGCTCACCGCGCCCATTACCTCCAGACCTGAGTAGCTAGCAGTGCCTAGCTCCATACCTGAGCTCGCCATGCCCATTAGCTTTGTACCTGAGAAACTAGTGCTGCCCAGCTCTGTACCTGAGCTTGCTGCACCCATTAGCTTCGTACCTGAGCAACTAGTGCCACCTAGCTTCGTACTTGAGCTCACCACGCCCATTACCTCAGTACCTGAGCAGCTATCACTGCCTAGCTCTGTACCTGAGCCCGCCATGCCTATTAGCTTCATACCTGAGCAACTAGTGCTGCCCAGCTCTGTACCTGAGCTCGCCACGCCCATTAGCTTCGTACTTAGGCAACTAGCGCCGCCCAGCTCTGTGCCTGAGCTCGCCATGCCCATTAGCTCCATACCTGAGCAACTAGGGCCACCTAGCTCCGTACCTGAGCTCACTGCACCCGTTAACTCAGTACCTGAGCAACTAGTGTTGCCTGGCTCTGTACTTGAGCTCGCTGCACCCATTAGCTTCGTACCTGAGCAACTAGTGTTGCCTGGCTCCGTACCTGAGCTCGCCGCGCCCATTGTATCTGCCATTGTTGCTGAAGTTGTATCTGCATGCTCACTGCAGCAGCAGACGTGTGTGATTCATAATGTGACATCATTGTTTCTAAAAAGCTCTGTTTTACATGTCCACAAAGATACGCAGAAACTGGAGTTTTAAAAGCCTTCACTTTTAAAAGGATTTGAGAGGCCAAAACAGATACAGTTTCATTTACAAAATATTTGTATTAGTGAGGCCTACGTTTAAAAGTCATATTTGGCCCTGTTAAGTCCAATCCTTTGCAGTTAGCCATGTCATATTCTAGAAAAGGTAGCTAAACTTTTGCACCGGTTTTCTGGTATGGTAAATTCAACAAAGAAACATTATGTTTGGTTGGATGCCTAAACCTTTGTATATCATTTATTACTTAAGCATGTGTGTATTTCCCTAACTGCATTTTGGCTCTTTTGTTTACACCTTAGCAGGTAATTGAGCACATGCTCGGTGCTAATCTCAGAGCTGATTGCTAGTCCCTTAGAGGAAGACTCCGGGTGAGGCACCTGATCACAGTACCTTTAAGTCCAGAACATTACCAAACTAATCTGTTCAAACGGTGGAAACGAAGGGCGAGAATCAGAGGCAAAATAAGGGAGAGAGACAAACAGACGAGGCTCTCAGAAGAGGCCTGTTAGAAAGTATAGAAGTCTATCTGTTGTGAGTAAGGAGCTTCAGGTTTTATTCTCCTGCAGACTTATTTACCTGAATGAGCTGATAAATCAGTTCAGTGGATGCAGCTGTGATGTGCAGGAAAATGTAAAAACATCTGAAGGTGAGGAAAAGCCCACACACACACACACACACACACACACCGATCAACCATAACTTTAAAACCACCTCCTTGTTTCTACACTTACTGTCCATTTTATCTGCTCCACATGCCATCTACTCTAGGTGCTCTTCGTAGCTTTATATGTACAGTCCATCTTTCCTCTGCATACTTTGTTAATCCCATTTCACCCAGTTCTTCAATGATTATTACCCCCACAGGACCCCCACAGAGCAGGTATTATTTGGTAGGTGGATCATTCAGTACTGCATACATCCAACATTCAGTGGATTATTGTTTAATTTAGAACATACAATTTACATATTGTTTATTTCTTTAAGGATTTACACGAAATATCAAGAGCCAACACCATACCTAACAGTTAGCTCCATATATTGTCGATCCTTTGGCTTCTTAATATAATAGTGTCCTGATATATAAAAATAATATGGTGACTCAGCATCTTTTCAGCTGCTAATAGGGAAGCTTGCTTAATTCTGGTATTTTTGTGGCTGTACCATCTCTAGTCAAAGTCAGTCAAAGTCAAATTTATTATCTAACACTTTTTATAGCAGAGCATTGTCTCAAAGCATCATTACAATCATCTAGACCCACAGTCTTAACTGAGTGAGCATATGGTGGCAGTGGCAAAGAAAAACTTATAAGACATATAATTTTGGTACCTAATGTAATCTTTAAATGACAAAGAAATTTGCTACTGTGAGGCAGTTTCTCCAGATAGTTTTTAAATTTTATTCTAGTTTCATAATGCAGGCCATATGGGTAATTTTTTATCATTATTGGGGCTTATCTCTAACCCCCTCTCTAGTCAAAACTTAGCCCCCTTATTGTTGACTCTCGTGACATCAATGGTTACCAGATATCTTAGGTCACGGTAGAATCAAGGATAACTATTCAATAACCATAGTTACTACCATAGTAAAATCATGGTTAATTTTCATAAGGGATATGCTGCCTTAACTTGAAATTTTAATCATACCATGATATGGGCTACCCCTCTATTGGAAGTCCATTAGTTGCCTCATAGTGCTTTGAAATTTCACACATCAAATTAAAGTGTCAGAGCTTTTTTAACATGCTAATTGGAAATTAGTCTAATGGTACTCAGAACTGCTGTTTTTTCACGTGCCATTTTTTCTTATTTTGACACGCATGTCAAGGACTTTCAAATGGTCTCGACTACACAGTTGACATGTACAGTCAAGTCTGCACACCCCTTTCACCTTCTCCACATTTTATTATGTTACAGACTTATTCTACAATAGATTGTGTTCATTCTTTGTCACAAAATTCTACACAAAAAGCCCACAATGACAAAGTGAAAGTAGGTTTTTATAAAGTATGCAATTTTATTTTACTGACAAAACTAGGTTATTTAGGGGTACATATCTGTAGTCACACCCTGTGCCTGATACTTGGTTGATGCACCTTTGCCAGTAATTACAGCTTCAGTGCACCTTGGGAAAGAAGCTACGAGATTGGCACACTTGTTTCCGGACATTGTTGCCCATGCCTCTTGGCATATTCTTGCAAGCTCCACCAGGTTGGATGAGGAGCTGGTACCCAGCCATTTTCAGCTCCTACCACAGATGTTCAATGGGATTCAGGTCTGGGCTCTGGCTGGGCCACTCAAGGACATTCACAGACTTTCTACAAAGCCACTCCTTTGTTCTCTTGGCTGTGTGCTTTCGTTCGTTATCATTTTGGAAGGTAAACCTTCGCCCCAGTCTGAGGTCCAAAGTGCTCTGAAGAAGGTTTTCTTCAAGGATCTTGGTGTACTTAGTTGCATTCATCCTTCCATCTACCAGGACTAGTCACCCCAGTCCCACTGCTGAAAAACATCCCCATATCATGAAGCTGCCACCACCATGCTTCACTGTAAAGATGACATTAGCTAGCTGATGAGCAGTGCCTGGTTTCCTGGTGTCAGGCCAAAGAGGCAAATTTTGGTTTCATTAGACCAGAGAATCTTGTTTCCAATGGTTTGAGAATCCTCTTTGTGCCTTTTTGCAAACTCCAAGCAGGCTGTCATATGCCATTTACTATGTAGTGGCTTCCATCTGGTCACTCTACCATAAACGTGTGATTTGTGGAGTGCTGCCTGGATGGTTGATCATCTGAAAGGTTCTCTCATCTCCACAAGGCACGCTGGAGCTCTGTCAAAATGACCCTCGGGTTGCTGCTCATGTCCCTGGTCAAGGCCCGTCTTCCCCAATTGCTCAGTTTGGCTGGGTGGCCAGGTCTAGGAAGATTCTTGGTGGTTCCAAACTTCTTTTATTTACTAATGATGGTGGGTACTGTGCTCTTTGGGACCTGAAAAGCTGCGGTAATTTTTCTGTACCCTTCTCCAGATCTACAGTGGTGCTTGAAAGTTTGTGAATTTTCTATATTTCTGCATAAGTATGACCTAAAACACCATCAGATTTTTACACAAGTCCTAAAAGTAGATAAAGAAAACCCAGTTAAACAAATGAGACAAAAACATTATACTTGGTCATTTATTTATTGAGGAAAATGATTCAATAAGACATATTAGTGAGTGGCAAAAGTATGTGAACCTTTGCTTGCAGTATCTAGTGTGACCCCCCTGCAGCAATAACTGCAGCTAAACGTTTGCTGTAACTGTTGATCAGTCCTGCACAACGGCTTGGAGGAATTTTAGCCCATTCCTCCGTACAGAACAGCTTCAGCTCTGGGATGTTGGTGGGTTTCCTCACATTAACTGCTCACTTCAGGTCCTTCCACAACATTTTGATTCGACTAAGATCGGGACTTTGACTTGGTCATTACAAAACATTAACTTTATTCTCTTTAACCATTCTTTGGTAGAACGACTTGTGTGCTTAGGATTGTTGTTTGCATGACCCACCTTCCCTTGAGATTCAGTTCATGGACAGATGTCCTGACATTTTCCTTTAGAATTCTCTGATATAATTCAGACTTCATTGTTCCATCAATGATGGCAAGCCGTCCTGGCCCAGATGCAGCAAACAGGCACAAACCATGATACTACCACCACCATGTTTCACAGATGGAATAAGGTTCTTATGCTGGAATGCAGTGTTTTCCTTTCTCCAAACGTAATGCTTTTCTTTTAATCTAGAAAGTTCTATTTTGGTCTCATCCATCCACAACACATTCTTCCAATAGCCTTTTGTCAACGTGATCTTTAGCAAACTGATTGGAGTGATCTTTGTTGGTCGACCACTCCTGGGGAGGGTAACAATGGTTTTGAATTTCCTCCATTTGTACACAATCTGTCTGACTGTGGATTGGTGGAGTCCAAAATCTTCAGAGATGGTTTTGTAACCTTTTCCAGCCTGATGAGCATCAACAACTCTTTTTCTGAGGTATTCAGAAATCTCCTTTGTTGTGCCATGACACACTTCCACAAACATGTGTTGTGAAGAGCAGACTTTGATAGATCCCTGTTCTTTAAATAAAACAGGGTGCCCACTCACACCTGATTGTCATCCTATTGATTGAAAACAAATGACTCTAATTTCACCTTCAAATTAACTGCTAATCCTAGAGGTTCACATACTTCTTCCACTGACTAATATGTAATATTGGATCATTTTCCTCAATAAATAAATGACCAAGTATAATATTTTTGTCCAATTTGTTTAACTAGGTTCTCTTTATCAACTTTTAGGAGTTGTGATGAAAATCTGATGACGTTTCAGGTCATATTTATGCAGAAATATGGAAAATTCTAAAGGGTTTACAAACTTTCAAGCACCACTGTATGCCTTGACACAATCCTGTTTCTGAGGTCTGCAGATAATCTACAGATAGTTCCTTTGACCCCATGGCATGGAGATTGCTTTGATGTGCACTGTCAACTGCGGGACCTTATATAGGCAGGTGTTGGCAATCCCAAATCATGTCCAACCAATTGAATTTACCACAGGTGCACTCCAATTAAGTTGTAGAAACATCTCAAGCAGTAGCAGTGGAAACAAAAGGTACATCAACTCACTTTTGGGTGCCATATCAAAGGATGTGCACTCTTGTGTACATATGATATTTTACATTTAGATTTTTAATAAATTAAAATGTCTAAAAACCTGCTTTCACTATATCATTGGGGGCTTTGAACTATTGTAGAATAATTGTATAACATAATAAAACATGGAGAGGGTGAAAGCGGTGTGCAGACTATCCGGCTTGACTGCAGCTGAAATATTTTTCTCCGTTAGCCGTAGTGCTTCTTTCTGCTTGGCAGTTTTATTTGATTCATCTCTTACTGAGTGCACCTGGTTTGCAAGGGAGGATCAGATGCTATTCTGGTCAGTTCCCAAATGGAAGAGTGAAACATTTTTTGCTGAGAGCGACGCAGGAGAGGTGGTTAGCGAGTTGCAGAGAGTCCATCGCTGTGAGGGTGGTGACTAACAGGCGCCAGTCCCCTCAAGGTGAAAGTAACGGGGCAAGCTGATGAGTGAAAGTGACAGGAGGGAGCCAACCTGTAAATCTGCTTTTCACTTTAATTAGCCTCAAAAGGCTCAGCAGGGCAAGGGAGATGCAACACAACAGGGATGAAAGCACCTCGGTGCAGGAACACATTCAGCTTCCTCAGACATGAGCACGCAATGCTGTTTAATGGATTTGAGTGTGCGCGCTTGCCGGGCGAATTCTGTATAATTTCTGCTTTGTTCTGACGCGTAGCTGCAGAGCAAGTGTGCAGTCAGTATTAGAATTATTATTCTTTTGTACTCTGAAGAATTTAAATCAGCTCTGAGGAGCACTTCAGCAAAAGTTAATAGCATGCTAATTTAATGATAAATGACAGCTCACAGGGATCAGTTAGCAAAATTTCTTAGCTTAATGGTAATAGCCTTCAGTTATTGGGATGTTCTAATGAGTTAGTCCTGAGAAAATTGCTTGACATTTTGCTAGGTGTCACACCAGGGATTAAACTTAAGCTTAATCCTGTTGTCCGGCCTCACCCAGAAGAGAATTGGATCCACATTTATGCCTTTAAAGTTCCGTCTTTTTGTGCCTCAGGGAGCTGCTCGTTTGGGGAATTTTAGCAGATGCTCATTTCCAGAGCAACTTACAACTGATATAGTCTTAAAATTTATAAACCAAGCTACTGTGGGTTAAGGGGCCTTGCCCATGAGCCTGGTAGGGCTGGTGCTTGAAATCTGGACCCTCTGGTCAGTAATTTAGTTTTAAGTTGTAAACTAGTTGCAGCATGTTTAGTGCTGTTGCCTTCAGCTCTAGAGACCCACATTTGAGTCCTGTCCAAGCTGCTGCCTTGTGGACTTTGCTTGTTCTCCCCTGTCTGTATGGGCTTTCTCAGGTTACTCTGATTTCCTCTCATATTCATGGAAAACATGTACAGTGGTGCTTGAAAGTTTGTGAATCCTTTAGAATTTTCTATATTTCTGCATAAATATGACCTAAAACATCATCAGATTTTCACACAAGTCCTAAAAGTAGATAAAGAGAACCCAGTTAAACAAATGAGATGAAATATTATACTTGGTCATTTGTTTATTGAAGAAAATTATTCAATATTACTTATTAGTGAGTGGCAAATTATGTGAACCTTTGCTTTCAGTATCTGGTGTGACCCCCTCGTGCAGCAATAATTGAAACTAAACGTTTCCTGTAACTGTCGATCAGTCCTGCACACCGGCTTGGAGGAATTTTAGCCCATTCCTCCGTACAGAACAGCTTCAGCTCTGGGATGTTGGTGGGTTTCCTCACATTAACTGCTCGCTTCAGGTCCTTCCACAACATTTCGTTTGGATTAAGATCAAGACTTTCCATCAATGATGGTAAGCCGTCTTGGCTCAGATGAGGCAAAACAGGCCCAAACCATGATACTACCACCACCATGTTTCCCAGATGGGATAAGATTCTTATGCTGGAATGCAGTGTTTTCCTTTCTCCAAACATAACACTTTTCTTTTAAACCAAAAAGTTCAATTTAGTCTCATCCAACCAAAACACATTATTCGAATAGCCTTCTGGCTCGTCCACATGATCTTTAGCAAACTGTAGATGAACAGCAATGTTCTTTTTGGAGAGCAGTGGCTTTCTCCTTGCAACGCTGCCATGCACACCATTGTTGTTCAGTGTTCTTCTGATAGTAGACTCTTGAAAATTAACATTAGCCAATGTGAAAGAGGCCTTCAGTTGTTTAGAAGTGACCCTAAGGTCCTTTGTGACCTCACCAACTATTACACGCCTTGCTCTTGGAGTGATCTTTGTTGGTCGACCACTCCTGGAGAGGGTAACAATGGTCTTGAATTTCTTCCATTTGTACTCAATCTGTCGGACTGTGGATTGGTAGAGTCCAAACTTTTCAGAGATGGTTTTGAAACCTTTTCCAGCTTGATGAGCATCAACAACTCTTTTTCTGAGGTTCTCAGAAATCTCCTTTGTTCGTGCCATGATACACTTCCACAAACGTGTGTTGAGAAGAGCAGACTTTGATAGATCCCTGTTTAAATAAAACAGGGTGCCCACTCACACCTGATTGTCATCCTATTGATTGAAAACACCTGACTCTAATTTCACTTTCAAATTACTTGCTAATTCTAGAGGTTCACATACTTTTGCCACTCAGTAATATGTAATATTGGATCATGTTCACAGACTTTCAAGCCCCACTGTATGCACAGTATATGCAGAATATGTAGAAGATATAATTTACAATTATACAACAATGTACAGTTTAAAAAGTAACATATATATGATCCAGGAGAATGGAGTGCAGTCAATATCCACAATGTAGGTGTGTGAGCATTACCAGTGGACAGAGTTCAGTTAGGAGACAGCTCTGGGGAAGAAGCTGTTCCTCAATATACTTGTCCTGGTCTGGAGGCTCCTGAAACGTTTTCCAGAGGGCAAGGTGGCAAAGAGACTATGAGCCGGGTGAGAGGAGTCTTTAACAGTACTGCCAGTTTGCCGTAGACAACGATTCTTTTGGATGTCTTCAACTGATCAAAGTGGGATCCCTGTAATTTTCTGGGCCATTTTTACCACTCGCTGTAGTGTCTCACGGTCTGCAACAGTGCAGTTTCCATACCAGACAGTAATACAGCTGGACAGGATACTCTTGATTGCACAGCGAAGCAACAATGTCTTTTTGTGTCTTGTTGGAAAACAGACTGGTGCACCTCAGGAAATAGATACATCAGAAAAAGGAAGGATTACAGAGATACTAATGCATCACCTCATGGAATTACCCAGAAAGTTCAAATTCGGTCGCAAGGACACCAGTCATGTGAAAGGGGGAGTGGGAATGACTATTAAATAACCCTGACATGAAAATTGGAACTGACCTGTAAAAAAAGCAGGTCTGTCAGGAGAATTGAGTTTGGCAAATGTTGCCGGAACCACACCTAGGGGATATCTGGGCCAACAGCAATTGATACGCAAGCTGGATTGCACTGTGTATCTGTGGATTAGTGAAGAAACAAGAAATAAATATATGTGTCTTAGTCGAAGCTTGCATGAGTTAATTTTTTTCTTTACTTTTTAGTTTTGTCACTTTCAAACTGGCATTTTTCTCAATATAAAGGAAAGATATAAAACTATACACAGTGGTACCTCGGTTCTTGTCATTAATTTGTTCCAGAGGCCTATAATAAGTAATGATAAGTAAGTTAATGTTTAAAACACTTACATTAACCTACAGTTGACCAAAATCATTAACATAAAGCTTATTTTATAATAAAGTTTTGAAAAATCTCATATAATTATGTAAAACACTTACTCTATTGATGAACTCGGGGTGCTAGCACAGCTGGTAAGTAAAACTATACCAGTGTTCTGGAGGATGAAATTTCTGCTTTGCTTTGTGTTGGTTGTAATCAAAAACTTTTTTTGGACCCATGGAGACTTATTTTCACTAAGAATACAATACTGTAGATGTAAAAATAAAGAAAAACACAATAAAAATAGCAGATAGCGTACTGAGCAAGCGAAGAGAACCAAGACAATACGTCTTATATATATACGTCTATTGTCTATATATATATAGTTACACATTGCAGCCAATTTAGTTTTATTAGCTACATATTTTACAGAAACAGAAATAAAACTTACAAACCCCAAATAAGAAGAAGTTGGGACAGTATGGGAAATGCAAATAAATATATATGCAGTGTTCCTTACATTTCCTTTGAATTTTATTTCATTGTAGAAGTACGAATTCAAGGTATTTCATGTTTTTCCTGCTCAATTTCATTTGTTAATAAACATCCATTCATGCATTTCAGGCCGGCAACACTTTTAAAAAAAAGTTGGGATGGGCAATTTAGGGCTAGTAATGAGGTAAAAAGCTAAATAAAAATGTGATTTCAAACACCTGATGTCAACAGGTGATTATAATCATGATTTTGTTATAGTTCGCCATTTTAAAAACCAGGAGAACCATGAAAAATAAAAATATAAAGGTTTTTAGGACCCAGATGCAGTTAGCTCCAGATGGAAATTGTGAACAAAAATGTAAATAAATAAAGGAAATAAAATACACAAAAAAGGTAAGTAAATAAAACAACAAAGAAAGAAGCTTCAGCGACTGAGGATCAAATCCGGGGCAGACGCGTGGGCGACACCCCTCAGCATATCCACTACTGCCCCTGCCTTGCCGAACACACTCAGGGTTGAGCGTATCGTGGACCGGGAGGCCCTGATCAGCAGGGCGATCCTTCAAACAGGGGTTAAATGGGAGGGTAGGGAATGACAAGTCTAAATTCTAACTTCTAATTGCTCAGGTACAGAGCTAAGGGGCGTGTCGTGCACAAGTACAGAGCTAGGTAGTGCTAGTTGCTTAGGTACGGAGCTAAATGGAGCGGTGGGCTCTGGTACGGAGCTAAAGGGCACAGCGAGCACAGGTACGGAGCTGGGCAGCGCTAACTGCTCAGGTACGGAGCTTAAGGGCGCAGCGGGCCCAGGTACGGAGCTGGGCGGCGCTAGCTGCTCAAGTACTGAGCTAACATGTTCAGGCACGAAGCTCAAAGGGCACGGCGCACTCAGCTACAGAGCTAACATGCTCAGGTATGGAGCTAGGCAGCGCTAGCTGCTCAAGTACAGACCTAAAGGCGCTAAGGGACCCAGCTCCTGAAGGGGTTTAGTAATGGCCGAGCGCTGCTCCACCATGTCCTGCAGCTCCTGCTCAAGCTCAGGTTCCAGGCTGAAGTGATTTATGAGAGAAAGCGGTGACGGGGAGTTAGCCCATACCTGCTGCTTTCTGGCTCTGGATCTAAGTGACCCGTCTGTGCGAATGGCTAGACCGCACAGCGCAACCAGGGAGGAGGCGGGAAGAAATGGAGTCAGGACATTCTCGACCTTGTTGTCAATGCCCCTCTCAAACATGGTCGTCCAAGCCACTCTCCTTGGCAGCGACCTGGAACTTCTTGATGTACTTGGCCACAGACCCACTGCCCAGAATGATATCAAAAGCTCGAGGTGGCCCACCTGGCCGGGGACTAGGGACCTCCTTGGTCAAACCCTAGTTCTAAGTAAATGGCTGGAACCAGCAGCCCAAACTTAGACCGGGGAGGGCACTGACACCTTCTACGGTCTCTGTAAAGGAGTCCCAAGAGCTAACGCTGGGTCCTGTTATTGGTCGCACCATTCTGTTACAATTCACCATATTAAAAACCAGGCAAACTGTGAAAAATAAAAATATAAAGGCTTTTAGGACAGTAAACAATTAACAATTAACTCCAGATGGAAATTGTGAACCAAAATGTAAAGAAATAAAAGAAACAAAATACACAAAAAAGGTAAGCAAATAAAACAAATAAGAAAACAGCTTCAGTGGCTGAGGATCGAACACTTGGGTTAACGCTAAATTAACCCAATGCACCACTCGGCCACTAAAGAAAAGGACAGGAATAACCCAACAAGAACATGCGCTGTAAGCATACAATGCCCTTACACAGAGGTACGCTCCGCTACGCAGGAGGCGTAACAGGGCGTGCAGCAAGGGGAACGTGAAAATGGAATCAATCACTTAGAGGCGGTCGCTAGAAATGCGGAAAAAGGGATAAACGCTGCACGGGACATCTTAGTTCTTACACTGGCATCTAATCCCTATCTTACCTCAGGTTTTGAACCCTACATGACCGATCTCCTTGGCAAGACCGGTCTACCACTAGGCCTACCAGGCCAGAACTATAAGAAAATCCACCAAAATAAACATCGCAGCGATTAGGCAGCAAAGTCGGTCGAATGGTACGACACCCACCAAGCTCAGAGGCAATCTTAAATACCTATCCTGTTGCCCATTTTTGTAATTACGCAGCTTACAGACATGCATGCGCGATTGCGGTTGCTGTCAGGATCCCAGAGATGTCCCCTTGCGTTGGTTGGAAGAGTTGGTACAAAAGCAGTATCCATGGAAGGCTGCACTTTTGAGCAGCAAAAATGGGCAGAGGATCTTCAGTTTATTAACAAGTATGTGAAATAATTATTATTCTTTAAAACGATATTCCCCAAACTAAGACTGGAAGGGATTTACATATTTCTCCCTCTACAGTGCATACTATCATGAACAATTCAAGGAATCTGGACCCTTTATTCAAGGAATTCAACGAATCTTTACCTCATTATTAGCCCTAAATTGCCCCCGTCTGTTAGGAGCCGCATTGTTAGATGGCCCCACACTAGAGGGCAGTCAAGTGCCATTCCCGCACTTTATATATTATATACATTTTTCATGAAGTGCTTATCATCCCCAAAGTATTTTATTCCTCTCCTCTGCCCCTACAGCAGAGCTTATTATCCAATATCCAGCAGGTATCCAGCTACCTGCACTTGGGTCATAACCTCCCGGTTCACATGGTAAACCCCAACACCGGCCCAACTTTATTTTAGAATGTGTTGCAGGCCTGCAACTGAAATGAAGTTGGCCAAAAAAAACCCTGATATCTTGGGTTCATACTGTCTGCAATGAAATAAAATTCAAAAGGAAATGTAAGGAACACTGCATATGTTTTTTATTTGCATTTTACATACCGTCCCAACCTTTTCTGTTTTGGGGTTGTAGATGACTTCACTAACTGCACTAATATCAAGCTCCCACTAATCACTGGTGGAATCAGTGGCATAGCCAGAAATGTTGTTTTGGGTTTCACAGTTCTCGCATGAGCAAAACATGATAAAATAGAAGAAACTGATGTTTGTTTTACCAAGCCGCAATGAAAATGATGATTGGATAAACTCTGATAAACTGATTAACTGATTTTTACTGACAACAGTTTTTATGAACGCTCATAAAATTGCTGTAGCGGTGATTTTTTTCTGTTTTTATTGGATGGGCAGATGATTCCTTCAGCCCACCAGTAGATACGCCCCTGTGGTATGCATTATCACCTGTTTGTGCATAGCACTAATGAAGCACACCATGTGTTGGATATAGCCAAAGAGAAATATTCTCCAGTGTAGTTTTACAACATAACCAAATACTGCTTCATAACAAAGCATGGCTATATAGCTTTAACATTTACAGATATGCTATTTCATGTGAGAAGTTTGTAGAAGCTCGACCCCAAAAGCCTAATTCAAGTTAAAACAATTATAAAGCAAGGCCACCAAATAATACTAAAGTGTAAACTTTGTTTTGCTTTCTTTCCCATGTATTTCATCATCGGGTTATTGAGGGCACTCAGTCAGGGGTCCACTGCACATTCACTAACTTCTCTCAGCAGCAGAAGGTGTGGAAGGTGCGAATGCTCACTCCTGGCTCTCACAGCTGCAGAGCGAAACAGGAACCCGCTGAGGAAGCAGAGCACGGGGGCAGCACCATGCTGCTGATCTTGCCAGTTTTTCCCTGGTGCTGTTGCCTGGAAACCCTGCAAAGCCTCGCAGCATCTCATTAGCTGTTTGGGTGAGTCAAATGGATCACAAGTCGATGCCAAGCTAACACTTCAGATCTGTGTTTATGTACGTGTAGCCTGGACGTCATGGGTGCATGTCTCTAATTTTGCTGGTGTGTGGGATAAGACTCGGGTACGAGGGTTTTTTAATTAATGTATTATGAAGCACACCTTATGAAGTCTGTTGTATGCCTATAAACATTTTATAAAGCAATATATGACTGCATTATGCAAGGTTAAACATCACACTACACATGAGACACATCATCATATCTTTCTGTTTATAATAATATAGACACTGATGGATTAAAATAGAAACTCTTCTCTGTGTGTGTGTGTGTGTGTGTGTGTGTGTGTGTGTGTACAGTATTAAGTTAACAGTATGAATGAGATAATGTATTATTGCTGGATTCATCCCTGTGCAAGTCCTCCATTAATCCCTCAGCCACAAAGTCTGTGTGTGCATGTGTGAGTGTGTGTCTGTGTGAATCTCAGTATGTATTCAACCACGTTGAACCATGCACTTTGTGATATTCAAATGATAGGGTGCAACACACAAGCAAACACAACTTCAAAGAGGAGCATGAAGTCTTCTCCTCTGAAATGTCAACTCATTACGACATTTATTTATCAATGAAAATGAACAAATTAAATAAACTACAACATGAGAATACATTTATGGATACAGTGAACTAGTTAATATAAATATACACTCATTGACAAAAAAACAAAAACAAAAACGCACCCAAACAGAAGCATGTAGTTATGCCTCAGGCAGATTAGTAAAATCTACATACCCTTTCACTTTTTCACATTTTGTTAAGTTGCAAGTTGCACATTTTGTAAATTTTTGCTGCTGATGCCTTCCTCCGTAACAAATATCTTCACCTCTGGATGTTGGTGGGTTTCCTCACATTAGCTGCTCGCTTCAGTCCTTTCACAACAATTTTCCAATTGGATTAAGATCATGACTTGGACTTGTGGCCTTCCAAAACCTTAACTTTTTTCTTCTTTAACAAAAACCATTCTTCTTTGGTAAGACGACTTGTGTGCTTAGGGGCGTGTTGTCTTGCTGCATGACCCACCTTCTCTTGAGATCCGTTTCATGGACAGATGTCCTGACATTTTCCTTTTAGTAATTCTCTGAGATATTCAGAATTATTGTTTTCCATCAATGATGGCACCGTCCCTGGCCCCCAGATTCCTGTCAAACAGGCCCAAACCATATACTACCACCCACATGTTTGTAACAATGGGTAAGTTCTTATTCTTGAATGCAGTGTTCTCCCTTTTCTCCAAACATACGCTTTCTTTCTTTTAAACCAAAAAGTTTATTTAGTATTCTCCTCCGTCCACAAAAACATCCTTCGCAATAGCCTTCTGTTCTGGCCTGTCACATGATCTTTAGCAAACTGCAGACGAGCAGCAATGTTCTTTTTGGAGAGCAGTGGGCTTTCTCTTTGCAACCTCCATGACACCACTGTTTGTTTTTCAGTGTTCTTCTGTGGTGGACTCATGAACATTAACATTAGCCAATGTGAGAGAGGCGTCAGTTGCTTAGAAGTTACTCTGAGGTTCCTTTTGTTGACCTCATGCCAACTATTACAAACAACGCCTTGCTCGCTTGGTTTGATCTTTGTTTTGTTGACCACTCCTGGTGATGGTAACAAACAATGATCCTGGAATTTTCCCCTCCATTTTGTAGACAATGCGGTCTGCTGTGGATTGGTGGAGGTCCACACTTTTTAAGAGATGGTTTTGTAACCTTTCCATCCTTTTTCGTGCCATGATACCCTTCCACAAACGTGTTGGGAAGAGCAGACTTTGATAGATCCCTGTCTTTAATAAAACACGGTGCCCACTCCACCTGATTATATCATCCCATTGATTGAAAATTCTGACTCTAATTTCACCCCATCATTCATCATCAACCTCAAATTTACCTGCTAATCCTAGATTTTCCATATTTTTGCCCACTCACTAATACGTAATATTGAATCATTTTCCTCAATAAATAAATGACCAAGTATAAGATTTTTGTCTCATGTGTTTAACTGGGTTCTTTTTATCTACTTTTAGGACTTGTGTGAAAAATCCAATGATGTTTTAGGTCATATTTATGCAGAAATATAGAAAATTCTACAGGGTTCACAAACTTTCAAGCACCACTGTATATGACTTAACTACGATGCACTTACTAACAACAGGTACAGAACAAGCAATAATACAAATGTTACTTACAGTAGCAGGTCCTACATAAACCACTCAAATACTGAGAATATACTGTAGACTGGTACAATCAAAGGTGCATCTGATCTGTAGCATCATTCATTTTTATTAACCTGGATGACTGAATTTTTAGGACACCCTGACATTTGACAGCAGAAAATTAATTTCCCAATTAATTTTTTTCCACATAAGGAAATATTAACAATTCCACTTCATCCCTGACCAGAGGACAAACCCCAATAGAAAAGAATAAACCTAAAGTGGCAGTACCAGCCAAAATAGGTTTTTTAATCTAATTTTGTTAGCAGACAAACAACCTTTCATTATGGGAAATCTATTTCTAGATATATTTAGCTTCAGTTTTTTTTCCCTTTCTTGTGTTTTGTTATCAAATGCCAGTTAAATTTATTAGAATGTTTTATTTAAACTGTAAAAATCCTCTCAGCTGATTGGCCTTTTTTCAAGGAGCTGTTGCCTTTACAAAACAAATTGTATATCCATCTACAGGTATTAGAATAATATTCACTTATTAACTATTAACTTGTTATAATCAGGTATCTGTAAGACACATAGTCATAAAATCAAGAGAGAACAACCCATCCATTCATGGCTGCTTTAAATACTGCAATGTTTATATTAAACTCTGAATTTTTAGTAGGAAGACTTTACAATTCATCAACCAGGCTAGTAATCCTACATTTCCACTCAGCGCATTGCATGAACATATGTTTTTTTAAAATCATTTTGGTTATATAATGTTTGTAACAGACATTCAAATAATGTATTTTAAATACTTTTGTTGAATTGTAACAGGAACATTAAATCACACAGACACCCTCTGTTATGTGAGACCAAGGGGGCTAGGCTAAGGAACCCAAAATGCATATACACAGATGGACAACGACGTAACCAAAAGCCAGGGAAATTTATTACCAAGAGCACAATGATATACGGATACGCAAGAGGGTTAACTGTACTAAATTAGAGAAACAAGGGTAAGCTGAGAAACAAAACCAGGAGTCCAGGGAGCTGGCGTCAGAGCCGAAGGAAGAGTGCGGCAGTGGAAGTGGTGATGCAGCAGCAGTCCTGTGAGAAGCCGGTGTTTAAGTAACGCGTCAATCAGGAATCGCATGGAATCGTGATCAGGTGTGAGGAATGACGGAGTCCGATGATGACTGGAGGGTAGGAGAGTGACGTGGTGATGAGGTAGCCAATGGATGGCTGCAAAAAAGCAAACACAACAGCCACATGCCATGCCTGAATTAAAACAAAACAAAGCAGAGCATGAGAGTAGGGAGGAGGAAGCGAACGGGGAATAAGGGGACTGAGGAGAAAGAGTGGAAAGCGGAAAAAACGTAAAATGTTTCCCAGGACGGAACCTGACACCTTTTCCCTCAAATAGTGTTGTGTGTTTTAGTAAAATCTTGTTTCAGGTTTCAGGGATGTTATGGGGCTGCAGCACCACCCCTAGGTCCTAGTGAATCAAATTAGTGTGGGGGCTAGAGAGCAGGTCTATTGATGTCCATGCCTTGAATCAAAGGAAATCGTTTGATCTGATGAGTTTTCTTTTTCATCATGTGTGGGAAGCTCTGGACAGTACTCTGCTGGTAAGCCCTGGGTTCAGGTATTCATATTCATAAGTATTTTTGTTTACTACTTGTTTGCATGTTTTAAATATATTTATTGACCCAATTTTAGTACTGTGACAATAAAAAACATATAAATCTTTACTAGCTATTTCTTATAGAATTTTTCAACTCCCCAAACCCCTGGAGAACATACAAATATATTTTGAGCGATCTTGTTCGAGAAGCAGACCTGACCTACTTTGTGTGTTATCAGTAATTCCCTACTGTGCAAGAAACCCTTATATACTGAAAAATGTCTGAAATAATTTTAATATGTGAGTTCTTTTATTTGTGATATATCATGACTGGTTCATCTTCCCGTACATGGTTTGTTCCTGTTGTCTGATTCCATTTGTTATAGGATAATGCTGTAACAATTTGCTTTGTATGTACTGTATGTATACTGCTTTCCATATTTAAAGGATTGAAGATTAGCGCTAATTTTACATTTGATTCTTAAAAAAATAATTGCTAATTAGCTACTTGGACTTTTTCAAACAATATAATATGACTGCATCATGTCATTATAATACAATACGATTACAATATGTCTGAAAAAGTATAGAGTGAAAGAAAGATTAGACGAATATCCAAACATGGGAGAGACGAGGAAACAGAATGGGGCCGCGGGAGGAGTCTGGGGAACGAGTACAGAAGCAGAGATGACAGGCGGACCTCCCATTCTCACTGACGAGGCGCAGGTAAGGCCGAGGGGGGGTGGGTGCAGGAGTGCATGCTAGTGCAAGCGCTACACACTGGGGACATTACTGGTGTTTGATCTGAGCTGACATTTTAGGTCCACGCAGAACAGCAGAAACTCACAGAGAGAGACACACTCGGTGGGATGGGGAAGTTTTAACTTTGAACCACAAGTGCAAGTATAAAATACACAAGCTGTTAGAACCCAATGATATGGTGTAAAGAGGTGCAGCGCAATGTGTGCTGAATTTGTTAGGTGCGTTTAATGCATGAGAGGGCTGTATGCAGACTGAGTAGTATTGAGTTCACAGTAAAACTCAGACTTCAGACTCCAGACATTTACTTGGTTATTTGCTATTCACTTAGGATATAAGCACATTTTCCTTAGTGTGATATCCACTACAGCGGTGAGCAGCCTTACGAAGTAAGTGTACAAACACTGTATAAAGGGAACACTTATTATCCAGAGCTTGAAAGCACTGTATATAGTTATCCCTTTTAACCTTGCTGTGTGGTGTGCTTTCTGTTTTTGCAGTGGATTCGATTTATCATTTTTAATAGATTTAATTTAAAACTTAAAAATACTTAAAAATAGACTACATATACATAGTACATGCATATGCATAATACATAGACGTATTGGGATACAAGCCCACATTTGACCAAAAGTATTAGGACACATACCGACATGAGGTCAATAGACTCCATATACTGTACATAATATGTGCATTTTTATAAAAGTACTGGGACACAAACCCACATGAGGCCAAAGGTATTGGGACACAAACCCACATGAGGCCAAAGGTATTGGGACACAAAGCCACATGTGGCCAAGAGTACTAGGACACAAAGCTGCATGTGGCCAAGAGTACTGGGACACAAAGCCACATGTGGCCAAGAGTACTGGGACACAAAACTACATGTGGCCAAGAGTACTGGGACACAAAGCCACATGTGGCCAAGAGTACTGGGACACAAAGCCACATGTGGCCAAGAGTACTGGGACACAAAGCCACATGTGGCCAAGAGTACTGGGACACAAAGCCACATGTGGCCAAGAGTACTGGGACACAAAGTCACATGTGGCCAAAGTACTGGGACACAAAACCAACATTTAGCCAAAAGTACTGGGACACAAACACACATGTGGCCAAAAGCACAGGGTGTTAAACTGTTGTGAGGCCATCATGCCGACATTCAGAGACAAGAATGGAGACAGACGCAAGTGCTGGTGCTTTATTAGACAAAAAAGTGAGGAACAAGGGCAGTTTAAATAGAGGAAGCACAGCCGGCTGTAATTAAACAGCTGGCTGTGGAAGGAGAAATGGGTCAAAAGTGACCCATGTAGGCTGATGTAAGTTCCAGGGTGCTCCTGGGGAATATCATCCTAACAGAGACATACAATCAGTCATTTATATTTTTTCTCCACAAACGGGATGTACCTAATTCCCCATGTTGACATTTCCTGCTAGATTCTGACCGCTCCGCAGAGGTATGAGAATTGTGAGTGCCTCTGTACATTTCACAAGCGCCTTCTTTTCACAGGTGGACTTCAGCATAGGGTGACCACACTGTCATGCTTGGAATTAGGAAGGGAGACAGAAACTGGCATAGGTGCGAGTGTGTGGAGTTTACTGACAATAGACATGGTGTATAGAGGGTAGACACAGAGGAACAATGGAGCTAACCAACAACAGATATGGACATGTGCTAATACACTTGGACAGCAAGCTAACAAGCCAAATCTAACAGAAAGTGTGCAAGTACAACTACACAATATACTAATACAAACGGACAAAGCTAAACCAAACTAACAATGCTGACAAGACCAGACAGTTCTAAAACATACATACAGAACTAATAGAATTTGACAGTGCAGTCACAAACAGACAAAGAGCTACTACTAACAAACAATGCTAAAACACAGGGACAGAGCAACTACCATACCAACAAAGATGCTAACATTTGCTAACAGAGACCTTGTGATAAAACAAGAAAGATGTTACGCTAATACAGATAGACAGTGATGCTAACTGACAAAGTACTAAGGACAACGGGAAAAGATGACAAAGCAAATAGACAAGAAGCTACTGTTAACTAACAACTGCTGACACAAACTAAACAAGCTAAACAGGAGGTTAGGATAACACGGGGATAGTGGTAAACCAAACAGACAAGAGCTAAAGTACAACACAACACAGAAGCATGGAATAACACAAGAAACATCCTTCGAAGGACAGTGAAGTCCGAACCAAAATAAGCCGGTTTGCTCTACAGCAGATTTCCAGTTTGCATCACAATACGCAATGCGCCTCGGGGTATGTTGGGTGGTGAAGGATACAACCGTTACCATGGAAAAGAAGGAAGCTTTGAAATGGGACAGCCTAGGCGGTCTTCAAATGCAGCCTACGAAGGATGCAGCCACTGAAATGGGAAGCAGCTAGAGTGTGTGAAAAGGCCAGGCTAGGAGGTGCACAGGAGTAAGGGTTTAAATAGGCGGGGCACAGCAGGCTGTAATAGAACAGGCTGCTGTGGAAGGAGAAAAGGATCAAGGGAGGGCCATACAGGATGATGTTGTACATAAGTCCTCTTTTTGCAACCTCAAACAGTAATCTGGCCAGGATTTCTAAATTACCTAGAATAAGAAAAATGGTCTTTTGTTCTTTCATATATATAACTAGGGTTTCTGTCATCTGACTGACATAAGGCTTTAGGACTTTGTGGAGATAATGTATATCAATGCAAAAATGTATGATGACTGGATCCATCGATTTAAGGTCATTTCTAAACCAGCCATAGAAAATAGAACTAAAACGAAAATGCTAATCTTGTGATAATGACTAGGAAAGGGGTTTGGTGATAAATGTTTAAGACTTTGCTTCCAACTTTTTCTGGAATGTGTTGCAGGCCTGAAATGCAGGAATGGATGTTTATTAACAAATGAAATTAAATTATCCAGAACAAAACATGAAATATCTTTGGTTCATAGTGTTTGCAGTAAAATAAAAGTCAAAGTAAATATAAGGAACCCTGCGTATATTTTTTATTTGCATTTTCCATCCCGTTTGACATTTTCTGATTTGGGGTTGTATTAGTCTACATATATATTATATTTTAGTTTAATCATTATATTTTTTAAAAATGTTTTCTATGTTAATATTTATTTAGCTTTGAAATTATTACTATAAGTGTATTAATTAGATAGTCTAGTTTAATTCTTACATACACTGCTCAAAAAAATAAAGGGAACACTTAAACAGCACAATATAACTCCAAGTAAAATCAAACTGTCCACTTAGGAAGCAACACTGATTGACAAACAATTTCACATGCTGTTGTGCAAATGGAATAGACAACAGGTGGACATTATTGGCAAATAGCAACACACACTCAATAAAGGAGTGGTTCTGCAGGTGGGGACCACAGACCACTTCTCAGTACCTATGCTTTCTGGCTGATGTTTTGGTCACTTTGAATGTTGGTGGTGCTTTCACACTCGTGGTAGCATGAGACGGACTCTACAACCCACACAAGTGGCTCAGGTAGTGCAGCTCATCCATGATGGCACATCAATGCAAGCTGTGGCAAGAAGGTTTGCTGTGTGTGTCAGCGTAGTGTCCAGAGGCTGGAGGCGCTACCAGGAGACAGGCCAGTACACCAGGAGACGTGGAGGAGGCCGTAGGAGGGCATCAACCCAGCAGCAGGACCGCTACCTCCGCCTTTGTGCAAGGAAGAACAGGAGGAGCACTGCCAGAGGCCTGCAAAATGACCTCCAGCAGGCCACAAATGTGCATGTGTCTGCACAAACGGTTAGAAAACAACTCCATGAGGATGGTATGAGGGCCCGACGTCCACAGATGGGGGTTTGTGCTCTCACAGCCCAACACCATGCAGAACGCTTGGCATTTGCCAGAGAACACCAGGATTGGCAAATTCGCCACTGGCAACCCTGCTCTTCACAGATGAAAGCAGGTTTCACACTGAGCACGTGGTGACAGAGTCTAGAGACGCCGTGGAGAGTGATCTGCTGCCTGTAAAACATCCTTCAGCATGACCATTTGGGCAGAGGGTCAGTAATGGTGTGGGGTGGCATTTCTTTGGAGGGCCGCACAGCCCTCGATGTGCTCGCCAGAGGTAGCCTGACTGCCATTAGGTACCGAGATTTGATCCTCAGACCATTTGTGAAACCATATGCTGATGCGGTTGGCCCTGGGTTCCTTCTAATGCAGGACAATGCTAGACCTCATGTGGGCTGGAGTGTGTCAGCAGTTCCTGCAAGATGAAGGCATTGAAGCTATGGACTGGCCTGCTCGTTCCCCAGACCTGAATCCGATTGTGCACATCTGGGACATCATGTCTCGCTCCATCCACCAACGTCACGTTGCACCACAGACTGTCCAGGAGTTAGCGAATGCTTTAGTCCAGGTCTGGAAGGAGATCCCTCAGGAGACCATCCACCACCTCATCAGGAGCATGCCCAGGCATTGTAGGGAGGTCATACAGGCACGTGGAGGCCACACACAATACTGTGCCTCATTTTGACTTGTTTTTAAGGACATTACATCAAAGTTGGATCAGCCTGTAGTGTGTTTTTCCACTTTAATTTTGTGTGTGACTCCAAATCCAGGCCTCCATTGATTAATAAATTTGATTTCCATTGATGATTTGTGTGATTTTGTTGTCAGAACATTCAACTTTGTACAGAACAAAGTATTCAATAAGAATATTTCATTCATTCAGATCTAGGATGTGTTATTTGAGTGTTTCCTTTATTTTTTTGAGCAGTGTATATCATATGTAAGAACCACCCAAGGAGGTCCCTTTTAGAGTCTTGGTTCTCCAAGACTTTTTTCCTTCTAACATTATAACGTTTAGGGAGTTTTCCTTTCCACTGTTGCCCTTGGCTTGCTCAGTTTCTGCTTGGGCTTAGATAATAAAAAATTGAAAACTGTAAAGCTGCTTTGAGACAATGCTCCACTGTAAGATGCGATATAGAGATTAATGATCCATTCCACCAAATCGGTGCCATTTCTGTTTACAAGTTTACACAAGTTTATACAAGTTTAGTTAATTAACATAATTTACTATAAAAAACATCTTATTATTAAGCAAAGTGCTCTACACAGTGATGCAATTGCAAATTTAAGGTATGAAATTTTAAATAGTACTTCAAACTACCTAGAACACTGAAAAATAGAATTTGTTAGCTGTCCCTGGTCTCTTGTAACATTATACTTTACACAATGTAATATTATGCTTAAAATCCTTCAGAAATCTTTGTGTGGTTTTTTTTACATTGTTGTATCACTACATATCCTATGCATGCCTTAAATATTTATTTTCATTAGAAATCCATAATATTTAACTTTATGCATATTTTGATCATGTCCCCAGGTTTTCACTCAGTCCTGTTACCCTAACATATTCCCACTTCTTCTTAAAATTATGGAACACACCTCAAGTCACGTGATCAATAGGAAGCTGAATCATCTGGATCTTCTGAAGATCATGGGAAGACCAAAGTAAGTCCACTCTTATTTTTTCCTGTATAATTGATGATACTGTAACTGTGACTGAGAAGGTCAATCTCAACGTACGCTCCTGTTGCCTAAATTATTTTTAGATGTTATTTGTTTTTCATATAAGTATACATTTTTGGCAAATCATTAAAATTTTCTCAGTGAAAACTCATGTCCTGTAGATAACAGTAATGGCAGTAAAATAATATAAAGTTGCCTGAGATTTACAAATACTCATTATGAAAAGTTCAATATGTGTGTTGCTAGATTCAGTGTGGAAAAGCTATAAAAAATGTAGTTTAATTTTCAAGAGTTACAACAAGCCAGCAATGCCAGCACAGAAGAATGCACCACTTCCTCTGTATCCATCCACCACCTTTGTGACACAATTGGACAATGGGGATACTGGCAGACAAAACCATTTTTGTCTTCTGTCCCGACCACTCAGATCTCTGTGGTGATGGAGTAGCATATATGACCACTATGCCACCCGAGCACACTGATCATAGCATAGTTTGTGTACAATACATCATTTTCGCCTTGGAAAATATTAGATTTCTTCTCCCTGGATGTTCTCACATATATCTAAATGATGTCTTTTTGGGTGACATACTGAGAAAAGTTAGGCGCAATTAGTTATTTTCTGTTGTCAGTTTCTGGTTTGAAAGGCTGTAAGCTGCCATGCTAACGAAGGTCAGGGAGCTGTATGAAAAAGGTGCATTTCCAGCCTCCCACATTATTTTGATAAATGGTCCTTATTATAAATGTGACATTTGATAAGTTTGCGGGTACAAACACTTTTTATGCTCCGCTTGATTGGTCTGAGGTATCTTTTTCAGGGACACCTTTGTTTCATGCACAGAATTTGGTCCATCATGCTGGGAGGCGCCAGTGCTATTCTGCTCATCTTGCAATTTAATGGTTTGGTGATCACAGTTTCTCTGCTCCTATCTGCCTGACAACTCTACTCTTTCCCTGGGATAGTGGAATAAGACTTTGCACAAAGGCCTGACAGTATCTTCTTATTCTCTGCATCTGAAGTACTTTTCAGGCGACTAATAATGATCAAGCTACATGGTCTCTCAAAACGATGGCTCATTAGGGGAGTGCATTCACACCTTCCTTGCGAAAAACACAAATAAGGCTTGCTTTAAAGCATGTGTCATGACAAAAGTACACAAAACAAACACGGTACTGCTGAAAGCACAGAGCGTAACAAAGTGCTGAAGGAGGATCTCTCTCATGCCGTCCTCCATTAAACCTCTAGCACTTAACCCATTTCTGCTCTGCAGCCATCCCTCTATCATACTCGCTGCTTATTGGACCTGAACCTGATTGAATCAGTGCTGCTGATGAAGAAAGACTATTTTTTAGCCAAATGGAATTGAAGCACTCTTTGTCCTTACAGGATCATTCCTCCTTCAACATTTGACTTGCATTTAAACATCATCTTATTAAAAACCTAATCTTGTCTGCTAGGGTCTTATGTGATTCTAACAGCATTTAGAATATCTCTTATCTATAGTGACCTACGATGGAGCCAAGAAGTTGAAGATTAAGGATCTTGCTTGTTGGCCCAACAGTGGCAGCTCTGCCGAGCTGGGATTTGAACTCTCATCCTTCCAGTTAGTGAACTCTTCCATAAAGCCCCGATTGGTGGAGTCCTCCAGTGACCTTCTGGAAGTTTCTCCCATCTGCACACAGGATCTTTGGAGCTCAGCCAGAGTGACCATTGGGTTCTTGGTCACCTCTCCTACCAAGGCCCTTCTCCCTTAATTACTTAGTTTGGTGGGGAGCCAGCTCTAGGAAGAGTCCTGATTGTTCCAGTCTTCTTCCATTTAAGAATGATCAAGGCCACTGTGCTCTTGGGAACTTTCAGTGGAGATTTTTTTGTAGCGTTCTCCAGATCTGTGCCTCCACATAAACCTGTCTCTGAGCTCAACAGGCAGTTCTTTCCTCCTCATGGCTTGGTTTTTGCTCTGATCTGCATTATTGGTTGTGTGACCTTATATAGACAGGTGTGTGTCTTTCCAAATCATGTCCAGTCAACTGAATACCACAGGTGGACACCAATCAAGGTGTAGAAACATGTAAAAGATGCTAAAGAGAAATGGGAGGCAGACAGAGCTAAATTTCAAGTGTCATAGCAAAGGGTCTGAATACTTATGTCCATGTGAAATTTTAGTTTTTCCTTTTTAATAAATATGCAAAAAATTATAAAATTCTGGTTTTACATTGGCCATATATACAGAAGTACACCCTGAACTGGGCACCAGTCCATTTTACCAAGAGTCACTGTTGCAGTGCTAATCGTTCACTGTTGTGGTGCCTGAGCAGGGGTCACTGCTGCAGCACCAATAGATGATCCCCTGAACGGGCTCTCTTCTCTTTTACCCCCTGCTTATCCTGGTCATGGTCACTGGTGGATTTGGAGTTCCAGAATTCACTGGGCCCAGGCAGAAGTTCACTCTGAACGGGGTGCTAGTCCATGTGTGGACTTGGCAGGGGACGCTGTTGCAGAATGATCTCCTCATCTGATCTCCCCTTTGTCAGACACAGTGCCTGTATGATGTCTGACTCTGTTGGAAGGCACCACCTGGACTCAAAACTAGCCACAATGATGAGCTAGCAATTTGGTGCTTACCTGAGTGGCCTTTCAATATCGTAATGAATAATAATGTTTAATATAAAAAACAAAACTATTATTGTAACCAGCTCCGTAAAATGTGAATACTACAGCAGTGTGTGCAGTATGAGAGGAGAAAATCAAATCCAGGAAAAATAATGGTTCAAATAAAAAAGAAGTGGAGCAGACGAAACTAATCGAAAGCATGGTGGTTTGGGTAAATCAGAGCCTGGAACACAGAAGTGCAATCAGGCTGAGATCTCGGACCTTCTCAGACCAATCTTCAATAAAATCCTCCAATCATGAGCCCTGTGTAGTGCCACACATGCACCTCAATAAAAGAAAAAAAGCACTCTGGTAGTGGAATGGAATGAAAAGAGGGGAGAAAAGAGCAAAAAAGAGAGGAACAATCATCAAAAATGTACATAGTTCATAATTATTGATATTCACAAACATTATCCTGCAGTTATAGATGAGTGTTTTGCACGTCCTTCGTTTCTAGGCTCCTATATTTGTACAGTGTGCTCCCCTGATCAATGACATCCCCTGTTCATATGAACAACCAACCCATGCAGTAAACATAAATATGATATATTTCTACAGTCATACACTTTAGAGATGGTAATTGGCCTGTCTTGAGTGTTGAGTTGATAGACTTCTTCAGTTCTATAAGCTGATTCAGTTCTAAAACCTGAAAGACCTTGGGTTCAAACTGTCTGCGATGAAATAAAAGTCAAAGGAAATGTAAGAAACACTGCATATATTTTTTATTTGCATTTTCCATACCGTCCCAACTTTTCTGATTTGGAATTGTATATTAGAATAACATATTGTTACAGAATAACATATTGTTGACATATGTTATATTGTTATAGAATAACATCTGATCAGAAGGTTGCCGGTTCAAGTCCCACCAATATCCTGCTACAGTGGGACTGTGGTAGCCTAGCGGTTAAGGTACTGAACTATGGACCAGAAGGTCCAGGGTTCAAATCCCACCTCTGCCAAGCTGCCACTGTTGGGTCTTTGAGCAACCCACAATTGCTTGGATTGTAAGACTGTATCAATTGTAAGTCGCTCTGGATAAGGCCGTCTGCTAAATGCTGTAAATGTAAATGTAAATGCTACCACAGTTGGGTCCTTGAGAAAGGTCTGTCTGGATAAAAGTTTTAGTTTAATGCTGTGAAAAGTCTTAATCCCTCATGTGCTATGATTTATGGCTTGTTTGGTGTTGGTTAGAGCAAGCTGGAGTGAATAGAGCCTGCTCAGATCTCCCCATAAAGCCACACATACGCACACAGATGCCTACACAGCCCATGAGCCAGCATTAGATCGAAATCCCGCTCAGACTAATGGTTAGACGGAGGCTCTCCTCAGCGAGAATCCAGCGCTGCCGCACCGTAATAAGGGGCATTAATAAATGAAGGGAGGACATCCTGTTGCATGACAAGAAAGTGTTGCCCGTTTGAAAAATTTAACACCCACTAAATCTCTCTTGTCCTCTAGGAAGCTCATTAGAAGCATCACGGTCCACCTTGCATGCTTTTTCCTAATCAGACTCCATGCCTCACCAGTGCTGAACAGAGGAGCGGTCAGACTGAGCCTGATCAGAGCGAAAACTGATAAAATATAGCTGGATGTAATTAAGGAGGCACGCGATGCCACCGCAGACTGCAGGGAAATCAGCGCCTTCATAAAAACGTCAGTCAAAATAATTCTGCTCAGCGCATTTGCTTGTCTACAGGCATCAGAGATTCAGGAGATCACTGGAGGGGCTTCGATTAGCTAATCAAACCAGAAATCGGAGCAAATGTGTGGACTGCTGTGGGGTTTCAATCAGGGAATGTCTGATTTTCTGAGGAAGCAATGAAAAGTTTCTACAAGACTGCTGTCTTAGTTTAAAAAGTGGGCAAAAGTGGGCACATCATTATGTAGGAGCTGTAATACACCAGAATATGAGGTTTCCTTTAAAGCCTCTTCATATCAGATGGTCTTAGTTTTCCCTGTTTAACATGGTCACTTAAACCATTTACAAGGATGGCATGTTGGTTAAAGAACTTTCTTGCACAACTTGGACTAAATGTGAGCGCAACGTAAGGACAACATTGGTACATCCTGTGCATAATATCACATGGTCTTTTTCTGGTTTTCCTGTTCAAATTTGTCACACAGAGTTTGCAAATTGCAAATTCACTACAGACACAACATTTCCCATAATGACCCAACATCTTTCCAACAGCTTGAGTGGCTAATAGTTTCAGACAGAGATATGGAGTAATGGACATTTGCAAATATTTAAAAGAAACTCAACCATGCTGAATGCATGGTAATGATAGCTCATAGCTATATACTCTGGCTGTTTTCAATGCAATCTAACAATAGTACATATTAGACTACTAAAGGCATTCATTAACACTAGCTTTACTGGGATTTCTCGATTCCTTCTTCCGAAGCTGGCGACTTTTATACTTTTCTATTTCCCTCAGCACTCTGCTCTTTATTTTACTCGTCTACCCCTCTATCTAACTATATTTGCTTGTACTATACCCACAATAGCTTTTTTACTTTTGTTATAAAATCAAGCATACGCAAATTTTAACTCTTTACATACATGTTGTAGTAGAAATCGTGTATAGCATGTGGATTAGTAGAAATTGCGCACAAATTATGTCTTAGTAAAAATCATGCATATGTGAATTCTAACTTTTGAAGCAGGACGGACACGAGGACATTCAGCGAAGCCTTTTGTGGATGTGGGGGTCAGTGTGTAGTTACCAAGACAATAGGCGCTAAACACTTCAAGTTTCAAGGGTTCTCCTGATGGTGGACTCATGAACATGAACTTTAACCAATGTGTAAAAGGCTTTTAGTTACTTAGAAGTGGCCTTACGGTCTATTACAACACTTGCTCTTCACATGATCTTTGTTGGTCAACCACTCATTGTCGTTGATTTTCATTGTATTGAATTTCCTCCAGTTGCACACAATCTGTCTGGCTGTAGATCGATGGAGTCCAAACTCTTCAGAAATGGTTTTGTAACCTTTTTGAGCCTGAGGAGCTTCATCAACTCTCTTTATGAGATCCACGTAATTCTCATTAGTTCGTGCCATAATACACTTCCACAAACGTGTGTTGTCAGCCATTTATGTGAATTCTAACTTTTGAAGCAGGACGAACACTGGGGACATTCAGCGAAGCCTTTTGTGGATGTGGGGGTCGGTGTGTTGTTACCAAGACAATAGGCACTAAACACATTTTACCAGACAAGAAAATTTGCCACTTTGGGAAAATTAGTGTTAAAGTAGCAAAGTCATCAGTTACGTTAGCAGAAACAAAATTAATGCAAGTAATAAAACATGTATTTGTTCCTCATTTCTCATCCATGGCAGAATGACACCCACCAAGGAGGTTGGGTCTCTTTTTGAGTCTTGGAGCTCCCAAGGTTTTTCCTTATAAGGTTCAGGGAGAATTTCCTTGTCACTGTCGCCATACGCTTGCTCAATGTCTGATTGGCCCTAGATATTAGAAGATAATCTAAAGTTGTAAAGCTGCTTTGAGACAATGCTCCATTGTAAAAAGCACTATATAAATAAATCTGACTTGACTTTAGTGTTAAATCATTTAATCTATTTAGTGTTTAACAGACCAACTTTTTCATTCCCAGTTGTGCCCTTATGACTGATTGGCCAGCAGAGCGGTACAGATGTGCCACTCTAAATTCTGTGTGCGCCCCAGTACCAAAAGTAGTCTAGAAACGCCCCTGGCTGGCATCTTAGTTAAAGAATGGGCTCAGCATGAGCACAACATGGGCACAAAGTGGGCACTCCATCATGCAACCTTCACATATCTTTTGAGGTAGTGTTTCTTCTTCAGTAGAACATTTTTACAAAGCCTCCCCTCCCTCAGACACATTCAGTCATGTCTGCACATGATGCACGCCCAGGTCAGAAAGCAGAAAGCTGGGAAGAGCAGCTTAGAGCTCTGCGTCACCTGATCCACCCACAACAAACATTTTGGGATAAATAGGTGCAGCATTTCTCTCAAATGAGCTAAACAAACATTAATAGAAACCCCCAGAATCTCGCTTTTTTTCGACTGCTGGTTGGAGTTGGTGCAGTGGAGCACACAGGTGCACCACCAGAGAGTTGCTGCAATTAATTAAGCCAGGAATGGTGTGTGCGTTTTTGTGTGTGTGTAGATATATACGTGTATGTGTGTGTGTGTATGTGACTTAATTAATTAAGTCACGGATTTGTGCAGAGGCTAATAAGATGACTTTATTACATATGCACGGCCTCTGTTTACAGTCAAACGAGATCTCCTGCAGGGGAGAACACAGCCATTACAGAGAACTCGTCCCATGTGCGAGGCTGGGAAGGATGCACGAGAGAGAGAGACGTGTGTGTGTGTGTGTGTTTGTGTGTTTGATGGCCAGTCAGGGCTGTTGAAGCATCACCATATGCTGGATAGACTGCAGAATAAAGCCTCTCGTGGCTCTGTAATTATTGTGATTGTGCCACTGTGTTAGATAAACATCATATTTCTTCTGTGTTTTTGTGAGAAGCCGTGACACAACATGGAAGAACAATGCAATCAGGACACCCATAACCCCAAAATGTGCACCAATCCCACTGTGCCTACGATGATACCTAACGGTACCTTTTACTACTGGAGGAAGGTTGATGGAACACTGCAGTATTTCGTCCTGTATGTACCACACACACACACACACACACACACACTGTACAACATTCTAGACGTACGTACCACAAGTGAAGGATTTAAACTACACAGGTAACCTCACAATTTCACTGAATCCAGCAAAGAAATGTTGACCATAGCCTCTGTATTATTTATTCATCTTCATGGAATTAAATATTTTATAAATATATATAGTCTAAACTCATGTTCATGTTCATCTTGGTAATGCCACCGGGCAGTTATTTCCAGCCACACAAGACTAGACTCCTATTTGTTTGAATGGGGAGAGACCTGTATATCCAAAACTGAAAGAGAAATTAACGTTTAAAATGCATATTTAGAATCATTGGTATAATCTGACATTGTAATTATATAATTTACTTGCGTTATTGGTTTGAAATACGTTTTTTTAAGGTTATTCTTTCTACTACGCATCCCATCACTACAAAGGGGCCAAGACTTGCCAATTAGTTCTTTCTAATCATGGGGTGGGGCTTCTGTACTATAGTCCCATTTCATATTTCAACCAGTGACCAATCTCCTCATAATGTAATGTCTCTGATAACAGACAAGAGCTGTACATCATCCGGTGCTGGAAGTTTAAAGAAGTATTACAGTGCCACCTACTGACGGTCTGAAACATGGCAGCTTAGCAGGGTAGAATTTCCTTACTGGCAGGACATTTATCACATTTGACAAATTGGTTGGCAAGGCTGGCGGCTTCTCAAGGTAAAGTGCATGAAGGGAAATCTGTCCTGCCATAACAGGTGGAGAGAGATGCATACACAGCATATCATACAAATATTTATTAACTAAAAGGTGCTACCGTCTACTACTCGTGACACCTGCATGACTACAATAACTGACACTTTACTGAGACTTCATGTGCGTTTATAATATTTTTGTCTCATTTGTTTAACTGGGTTCTCTTTATGTAGCTACTCTTAGGACTTGTGTAAAAATCTGATGACGTTTTAGGTCATATTTATGCAGAAATCTAGAAAATTTTAAAGGGTTTGTGCTATTACAAATAAATGGGATATGCCAGCGCATTACAAAGCTCTTCCTGGTTCACATCTGCACAATGCACTGATATTTATACCGCAATCCACAAATACTGATATTATAAACGTCCTTCAAGCAGGACCCAAATATGAGATTAAGCTTAAAGCAGGGATATTTCACTGTCTCTGTGTTTTTCTTTTAATATCAAAATGAATGTTTGAGTTGGCATACTAGAAGAACATCTAACTTAGTTAGGATCTCGATTAGGATAATAGCCCTTACAGAATTTATGTGGCGACTCTAAATTTTGTGATGAGTGTATAATGTCCTGCGATGAACCGGTGTAGGCTCAGAATGGACCTGATATGGATAAAGTGCTTAATATTATAGAGACAAAGACTCTTATGAATGTAATCTAGTCTGGAGGATGGGTTCCATGCTAGTATTGGGGGCAGGCGGAGCAAGACTTTGGATTGTTCAGTCAAATAGACGTGAAGTCCAAGTTCCTTAATTTTCTATATTTACCTTTACATTTACAGCATTTAGCAGACGCCCTTATCCAGAGCGACTTACAGTTGATATAGTCTTACAATCCAAGCAATTGTGGGTTAAGGGTCTTGCTCAAGGACCCAACAGTGGCAGCTTGGCAGAGGTGGGATATTTGTCTATTCGTGGATAAATATACTTTATTTGCCTTGTATAATGCTGCTTAAAATATGTGAATTTTCTCACAAATATGACCTAAAAGATCATCAGATTTTCAAGTCCTAAAATTAGATAGAGAACCCAATTAATGAGACAAAAAAACATTACACATGGTCATTTATTTTGAGTTGAGGAAAGTGATCCAGTATAACTGATGATTTTAACCCAGTACTTCATACAGACTAACCTTACTCTGGGATGTTGGTAGGTTTTGTCACATGAATGACTTCCACAACCTTTCAATAGGATTAAGGTCAGGACTTTGACTTTTCCTTTCAAAACATTACCTTTACTTTTCTTTTAAAATCATTTTTGGTAGAACATTTGGTTCTGTCTTGCCATCCACATTCTCTTGAGATTCAGGTCACAGACAGGTATCCTAACATTTTCCTTTAGAATTAGCTGGTATTATTCATAATAAATTGTTCCATCACTGATGACAAGTTGTCCTGGCACAGATGCAGCAAAACACGCCCAAACCATGACAGTACCACCAACATATTTCACAGATGGGATTCTTATGCTGGAATGCAGCGTTTGTCTTTCTCTCTCCAGACATAACGCTTCTCAAAAAACCAAAAAGTTCCATTTTGGTCTCATCCATCCATAAAACCTTATTCCACCAGCCTTCTGCTTGTCAGGTAACAATGTTCTTTTTGGGGATCAAGTGACTTTCTCCTTGCAATGCTGCTATACACACCATTGAAGTTAAGGGTTCTCCTGATGGTGGTCTCATGAACATGAACTTTAACCTGTGAAAAAGGCCTTTAGTTGCTTAGAAGTGACCTTTTGTTTCTTTTTGGCCTTGCGGACTATTACAACACTTGCTCTTCACATGATCTTTGTTGGTCAACCACTCATTGTCTTTTATTTTAATTGTATTGAATTTCCTCCAGTTGCACACAATCTGTCTGGCTGTAACCTTTTTGAGCCTGAAGAGCTTCATCAACTCTCTTCATGAGATCGCCATAAATCTCATTTGTTCGTGCCATAATACACTTCCACAAACGTGTGTTGTCAGCCATTTATAGATCCTTGTACTTTAAACACAACAGGGTGCCCACTTACACCTGATTGATCATCCCATTGATTAAAACCACCTGACTCTAATTTCACCTTCACATTAACTTCTAACCCTAGAGGTTCACAGACTTTTACCACTCAATATGTAACATTTTTTATTTTAACAAATAAATGAAAATTAAAGATAAAATTTTTGTCTGATTTGTTTAAGTGGCTTTATACTTGCTGGGTATCTAGTTTTAGGACCTCTGTACAAATCACAGGGGGTGCACTAGGCTTTGTCTGTTCTGAGTTTGTCAAAATACAATTTGCATGTTTTAAATAAGATTAAACTAACACACTCAATGTTTGATATTAAGCTAGATGTTTAGCTGTCTTGAAAAGAGAATAGGAGCCAAAAGTTATAAAAAGGAAAAAAAAAACTATAAAAGGGACCCAAGGAAAAAAAGCTATAATTTGCCAATAAAGATTTGCAAGGGATCCCTTTATTCATATGATCTGTGTGTGTGCAGGCTGGGAGTGGGAACGCAGCTTTTCGTAGATACTCATGGGTTAGGGTTAACCTAAAAAGGTTGGGAACCACTGATATTTATGCAGAAATATAGAAAACTCTAAAGAGTTCACAAGTATCAGTGTAGCTGCAGTTCAGAACTAAAGAATCAGGACATGTCACCAAAGGCCAACTGTGTACATTTCATTTTGTCAGGATTATTCCTGTGATGTTTCCTAAACAAATAGCCATACTGAAACTCCACTCAATAAGGCAATGGCATTTAAAAATACTTGTGTTAAGCACAATAAATACCGGCATGCTTTTGTATTCCGTGAATGAACTCTGGGCCATATATCTGGCTCTAATATCTCAGCAAACACTTTCAGAAGAAAAATGAAAGGTAATCCCTAAGACAGGAGCTAACGACTGAATCCTGAGCAGCCTTGGCACTTAGATATAGGAAATGTATGATCAACATTCATACAGCTACAGTGTGAGAAAGACATACATGGTCATGATTAACGCATGACATTCACTGTTGACTTCCAGATTATCTGAGACTTCACTGAAATCCTCAACACACTGGCTTTAATTAACACAATGCTGCCCCTAGTCCTCATTTAACAGAGATTTTCTGTCATCTTAATGTTTTATATGAGGTCATTATATGTATAAATATTCTTGAAAATTAACTTTGAAATACATGTTAATTTTAAGCATTATTGAGTGCTCTGCTCATTGCTCTAATTAAAAATGTAAAGTATTTCATTTAAAACATTAATCTAAACTACGTAGAACACTAAAAACGTATCTGTTTTTCTCATGGAGTAATGGACGTCTGCAATTATTTATAACAACGTCAACCACTCTATAGGCAAGGTAATGACAGCTCATAGCTATATCTTTAGTTGGAACAATTAATAAAAATTCTTTAGTGTTAATTTTTCACAGTTACACCCACTCTAGTGTTAAATCACTTCACCTACAGTGGTGCCTTTAGAATTTTCTATATTTCTGCATAAATATGACCTAAAGCATCATCAGATTTTCACACAAGTCCTAAAAATAGACAAAGATAACCCTGTTACACAAATGAGACAAAAATATTATACTTGGTCATTTATTCATTGAGGGAAATGATCCAATATTACATATCAGTGAGTGGCAAAAGTATGTGAAACTCTAAGATTAGCAGTTAATTTGAAAGTGAAATTAGAGTCAGATGTTTTCAATCACTGGGATGACAATCAGGTGTGAGTGGGCACCCTGTTTTATTTAAAGAACAGGGATCTATCAAAGTCTGCTCTTCACAACACGTTTGTGGAAGTGTATCATGGCACGAACAAAAGAGATTTCTGAGGACCTCAGAAAAAGAGTTGTTGATGCTCATCAGGCTGGAAAAGGTTACAAAATCATCTCTAAAGAGTTTGGACTCCACCAATCCACAATCAGACATATTGTGTACAAATGGAGGAAATTGACGACCATTGTTACCCTCCCCAGGAGTGGTCGACCAACAAAGATCACTCTAAGAGCAAGGCATGTAGTAGTTGCTGAGGTAACAAAGGACCCCAGGGTAACTTCTAAGCAACTGTAGGCCTCTCTCACATTGGTTAACGTTAATGTTCATGAGTACACCATCAGAAGAACACTGAACAGCATTGATGGAACAATGAATTCTGAATTGTATCAGAGAATTCTAAAGGAAAATGTCAGGACATCTGTCCATGAACTGAATATCAAGAGAAGGTGGGTCATGCAGCAAGACAACGACCCTAAGCACACAAGTCGTTCTACCAAAGAATCTTTAAAGAAGAATAAAGTTCATGTTTTGGAATGGCCAAGTCAAAGTCCTGACCAAAATCCAATGGAAATGTTGTGGAAGGACCTGAAGCGAGCAGCTAATGTGAGGAAACCCACCAACATCCCAGAGCTGAAGCTGTTCTGTACGGAGGAATGGGCTAAAATTCCTCCAAGCCGGTGGGCAGGACTGATCAACAGCTACAGGAAACGTTTAGCTGCAGTTATTGCTGCACAGGGGGGGTCACAGCAGATACCATGCCTCAACATGTTTTTGGTCATATTTTTGCAGAAAAATAGAAAATTCTAAAGGGTTCACAAACTTTCAAGCACCACTGTATTTAGTATTTAACAGGTTTATTTTTTATGCACACTTGTTCCCCTATGACTGATTGGCAAGCCAAGAGGTTAATAATTCTTCAGAAATCGTATTTCTTTGCATTTCGTTGGACCCCATATCCCATCCATTCTTTTTCATAAGAAATCCATATTTTAGTTAAATTACCCATTATAGAGTCATGTTAAACTAACACATTCCCTCTTCTAAACAGTTTGGAAGATTCCACAAGTCACATATCTGTAATATATCATCTGGATCTTTTGAAGGCTGTAGGAAGACCAAAAGCAAGTTCTCTCACATTTATTTCTGTATATTTGAATACATTGTAACTGTCTGAGGAGGTCAATCTCAACATACCGCCCTGTTATCAAAATCATTTCTTAGATATTAGAGATGGACCTGATCCAGTCCTACATCGGGTATGGTATCGGGTCTGACATTGGGTCACAGTAACAACAATTATAATCAAAATATTTAAATATTCCTGTATCATAATCTGTATCAGTATTGGCAGATCGGTTTCGGAATGAAATTGGAACTGAAAAAATGTGGATCAGCACATCACTATGTGTTTATTTAAAAAAGCTGCTTGTGCATGACAACACAAATCTGAACTGTGAGAGCTTTAATGCAAAGTGTTTCACTTTCCACGGTGACCTGCACCCTGGCATCATCACAGGCACAAGCGAAACATGTTGAGATCCATTGTATGCAGAAGATTGGGGTCAAGAGGCTTTTCTGGCCACACTGTGAAGACAGAAGACATCCTTTAGCACCTGCTTGAGCACATTGTGTGTTTCATCCCCCCACCCTTGAGGCCAGTCATAGGCTATTGAGAAAGAAGTCTCAGTCAAACTAGATACAGCTTCTTAGAAAAGGTCAAATTCATGAAAGTTTGCTTTCATGAATGTATTGCACTTCTAGCTGAAACACTATGGGATGTCATTTTATTGCAGCTGATCCATTTAGTGTTTTGTAGACAAGAATATTTTCAAGTTTATTGTAGGTACTGATTGTCAACACAGAGAAGTGAGGGCAGAGAAATGATCTTCAGCTTTGTATTGTTGTTGAGTTTCTTAGCTTTTGTAGAAAAATCTGGAAAGACACCATACTGCCCAGAAGACAGAATAACCCACCCATGGCCAGCCAGAGGGGAAAGGAGTGAGACACACCCACCACACAATCTAGCTCTAAAAGTAAAGATAAACCTGTTAGGACCTACCCCTGGTTTTTTGTTGTTTTTGTGGGTTTTCGTGGGGTTTTGTCGTGGGCGATCTTGACTACATCACCCACAATCCCTTGCGGGAGTAAGGTGGCCTGGACCTCACCTGAGACTCTGTTTCTTTGTCTAATGACTGATTGTTTGACTATGGGACTTGATCATGAACTACTTGCTAACCGTGCACAGCAGGGCTTTATAAGCTCTGCTCTCCCAACTGCTGTCGCGGAAGCATTGTCTCGGTTATGCCCGAGTTTGGGTGCAATTTTTGTTTTTGCTACGCTTCCTGGATTATTTTTTGTTCCGGTCCCATCTGCCTTGGATACCCTTGTTGCGATCCCGTCTGCCCCTGCATTATTTCATGTTATGGTTTTGTTCACCCCTGCATTATTTCGTGTTGAGGTCCCATCCACCTTGGATACTCGCGTTGCAGTTCCTTACACCGCTTGCTCTTGCTCTCTTGTTCATAACTGTGTCCGCGGTGCTATGTGCTTTCGGTTTGTCGTTCGCTTTGGTGTGTTTTTGTTTTTTGCCCGGCCTTAGCTTGTTTGGCTCCTTGCTAGCCTCTGTGGTTCCCTGCTAGCCTCCGTGGTTCTCCGCTAGCCTCCGTAGCTCAGCCCTGGCCTCCCTCAGCCAACGTTAGCTTTTCCCTGCGTTCCCCTAGTTTCAGTTCGCTGTGTTCATCTCTGTTCGGGTTTTCATTCCCAGTGTTTCATTTGGCTTGTGGTTTATAGTTCAGTGTTTCAGTCCTGTGTTCGTTAGCTCCTGGTTCTGCTGTTATTCTTAGTTCTGGCAGTTGTGTTATTTCCCAGTTTGGTTTTGTTGCCTGTGTCTTTGCTATTCTGTTTTTGATTGCTGTTGATCCTTCTGCTGGGGGACTTATTTTTAATAAACTATTTATTTAGAACCTGCATCTTCATCTGCTCCCGTTCTTCGCACCCTAACAGAATGCTACCGCCACAAATGCAGACGCGGGTTCCAGTCACACTCCATGTGTGCCGGACCAATTCAATGGAGACCCGAACTTTTCTAGGAGAAGTCATACCCAAAGCTATCAGTTTTGCTGCAGATGTGATTTTATCTTCTCACATAGGCTGACTGTTTAACTGAACCTGGTGTTGCTCCTGTAAAAGGATTATAATAAGACGGCGGAAAACTGTGACCGTGTAACTGACATGAGCCGTGCACTGGACAATTTAACGCAATCGCAGATTATAGTGTGAACCAACACACACACACACACGGCAGATTGTCTGTGTGTGTAGCAAGGACACGGAGGTGAATGAGGAGATAAGGTGGAGGGATATGATATCCTGAGCTCCAGGTTATCAAACAACCAGTTTTAATTCAGATCCTGGGAATCAACAAAGGATGAAATGCCACCTCAGACGAGCTTGGCTAAATTCAGCATCGCAGTCATCAAGATGACATTTCACTCACCGTGACACACTGGCTAATCCCACTCCAATAGTCATGGCTTATCAATCTCATTTACAGTCTGCTGATTATGCAGTTCTGTACAGCACAGCGCGAGCGAGCGCCGCAATCTGATGACATTTTATAGAGATTACGTCTCGGCATCTGGCATGATGGGGTTTGTGTAGGAGGCTGAACATCTGCTGAGTTTACTGCTACAGAATTATGGCCAAAACCTATGCAGGAACCTGTTTTATTTACAGAAAATGCTGCATGCATCTGCAGATGCAAAGTCTCACTTGATGTGTGATTGGTCGCCCTGTGTTCCACCGTCGTAATGGAAGTCATCAAACCCAGAGCCTTCCATTTCCAAGATCTGCTGCAGTGACTATAAACTGCTACAGATCCCTGCTCTATCAGCTCAGCGTAGATATAGACATCTTATATCTTCTACATAATATTTCTCCATGTCCTTTATACAAAGGACTCCTAAGAACTTATTCTTAATTAATTGGTCTTCATCCCCTGACCATGTTGCACATTTCGGTCTGGAATGTCTGCAAAGCTGCTTTCTGACACTGCCTATTAACATAACTTACACACACACACAAACATATATGGGGTGGGCATTCTGAACGTTAATCTTAAGCTCTGAACGTTTTGATGCCAGCCCTGAATTATTTTATCCATCTCAGGTGGAAAACAATATGCTACTGTCGCTTTAAAAGCTATGCTGCAGTATCCTCCCCTAAAGCTCCTCCCTTTAAGTCTCTCTTCACTAAGCATACGAACGCTTCTTCACTCGAACTGTCTGTACAAATAGTTTTTCCCCAAATTCAAACAAAATTTCAAACTTCAACTATCGGCACCCTAAATAGAACACTAAATGGTAAATAGGGTGCTAACTTCCAAAGTTGATGCACATAATACAGTCCAGTCAGTGGCGATAATGCACCAATATGGTATGCCGGTCGCTATAAAAACCAGAAAAACAACAATTAGAGCATGGTCATAGGCATATTCTGTGTAAAACTCTGTTCGCCTCAATGGCTATAAACTGAAGTAAAATTTCACGTATTAATTTTTTTTGTTTCATGCTTTTAATTATTAATTACATATAAATAAAGGCATAAAAACAATCATCTGGGGGTCAGGAATGGGTTAATCCTATTTACATTACTTCTTTTAGGGAAATTTGAGTAGGACATCAAACAAATCCGAATTCGAACGGCTTTCCGGAACCAACTGAATTCGGATTTCTGTGGTTCCACTGTATGTGCAGGATAAAAAGCAGGGTGAGGTAAGAAGATTTTATATGTCGTAAGTTAGTGAATGGCAAGCAAACCAGATCATTTATAGATGAGTAACTTGGATAAAAATGACATTTTACTGTCAGAGAACGTGAACTTTTGAACCAGTACAACTACCATCATAGATGACAGCAGAGAATGGGGAAGAAACGAGAGCAGAAGAAAGGAGGAGGAGAGATAAATATTTCAGGAAGGATGATGGAGAGAGTGAAGTGAGTACACATTTCAGTAACGATGGAGAAAGTAGTTGGACCGTGTGGGCATGTGTGAGTGCTACAGCTTTAGTGCTGATACTGAATGGCACTGATCATTCAGCAGCATACTGAAAATGTCACCTCTGACCATGGCATGATTGTTAGTCCCAGACTGGCTGCTTGGTTTTCATGCACAATGGTCTCTAGAGTTTACTTTAAAATGGTACAATAAAGAAAAAAATATGCGGCGGTTCTAAGGATGGAAATGCCTCCCCAGAACTGGAATACATGGTACATTTGTTTTGTTTTGCTTTTATTCTTTAATGCTATGTTTCTTATTACTTTATTCTTTTACTTACACTTTTTTTTTTCAAACCAGCCGCTGTACATTTCACTGTACTTCAGTAAAAGCAAAAAATAAACATGTGACAAATAAAATTCTTGAATACTGAAACTTGGACAGTTGAAGATCTGAAAAACAGTTTGATGAATCTCAGTTTCTGCTGAGGCACACAGATAGTAACTGTCAATAGGTAACCCCTTCATTGCCACAGATATCCCATCTTGTAATGGCTAATTCCAGCATGATACTACACCATGTTACAAAGCAAAAGGTCGTCTCAAACTGGTTTCATGGACGTGAGAAAGAGTACACTAATGAGTCAAAATGATATGACCTGGTCAGCAGCAATGTTTAGGTACAATCTGTGCAGAGTAAATACTTCATTGTGTTCTGTGTAAGTTCTGAGTCTTCCCAGTCATGGTGGACATGTGTGTTGAGTTGAAGGCAACTGGACGTCTTCTTGGTTTTTGAAGACATTTCACCTCTCATCTGAAAGGCTTCTTCAGTTCTGAAAAAGCTGATGGGGAGTCCCAGGTATTTAACCCTAATGGGGTGAACCTCCTGGGAAGGGATCTCAAGACTTCCCAGGAGGTTTAACCCCCATTTACACCTCGACCCATGTGACTCTAACAACCCACATGATGGCCGGGTGGGGCAATGACTCACTAATGGGTCACACCACACACCCCTGTGATCCTAACGACTCATGTATTGACCCTCAGGACCCCCTCCAAGGTGACAACCCCATCAGGGTTAAATAACTGGCACTCCCCATCAGCTTATCCAGAACTGAAGAAGCCTTTCGGATGAGAAGTGAAACATCTTCAAGAACCAAGAAGAAGTCCAGTTGCCTTCAACTCAACACTCATACTTCAGTGAATAACCAAACTAAATCAAACCAAATATACTTAAGAAACTGTAGCCACGTATTGTAGTCATTTTTAAATACAATCTATAGATAATTATTCCACTAAATGTTGGGCAACTCAAATATACACAGTATTTTGTAATAAAATTTTTGGGTTCAGGTGATGTTAGGGTAGGGTTAGGGTAGGGTGGGGGGGGGGGGTCTCCATTGGCTTGTCTTCTTCTCACAATGCAAGCTGGTGCCAACCCTTGCCCAGGTAAACAATGCACACATACTTACATTTACATTTACAGCATTTAGCAGACGCCCTTATCCAGAGCGACTTACAAAAGTGCTTTGTAATCTTCCTAGGAGATAGAACCTCATATTAGTACAAGTAAACAATAGATCAAGTACACAATCCAACTACAACCTGCTCATATCTGGTGTAGAGAATTTTTTTATTTTTATTTTTTTAATGGAGGATATGCAGTTTTATTCACTCTAGTATTGGGTGAAGATGTGAGTCTTTAGTCGCCTCTTGAAGACAGCAAGAGACTCAGCCATACAGACATCCAGTGGAAGTTCATTCCACCACCTGGGTGCCAGGACGGAGAAGAGTCTTGAAGCTTGTCTTCCTTTAATCTTATGTGGAGGCTCCAGTCAGGCCAAGCTCGTTTCTCGGACGGTGCGAGGTACAGAATGTGGTTTGATCAGAGCTTTTAGGTAAGATGGCGCTGTTCCATTCTTGGCTTTGTAGGTGAGCGTCAAGGTTTTGTATCTGATGTGGGCAGCTACAGGGAGCCAGTGAAGTGAGCGCAGCAGTGGGGTGACATGAGAAAACTTGGGAAGATTGAAAACCAGACGAGCCGCTGCATTCTGAATCAGTTGCAGTGTCTGATTGCACGCATTGGAAGACCAGCCAGAAGAGCATTGCAGTAATCTAGTTTTGTTATAACAAGAGACTGGACAAGCACTTGGGTGGCTTCTCTGGAAAGGAATGGTCAGATTCTGCTGATATTGTAGAGAAGGTACCTGCATGACTGGGTCAGTTTGGAAATATGAGCAGAGAAGCTCAGTTGGTTATCAAAGATCACTCCAAGGTTTCTTGTGTTCTCAGAAGGTGTGATGGAGGAGTTCACTTGGGAGATGGCAAGATCTTGATAAGGGGACCCCTCTGCAGGAATGAAAAGCAGTCCTGTTTTGCTGTGGTTTAGCTTCAAATGATGAGCTGACAACCATGATGAGATGCTCTCCAGACATGCTGAGATATGTGTAGAGACCTGTACATCTGATTGATCAAAAGAGAAAATGAGCTGAGCATCATCTGCATAACAGTGATAGGAGAAGCCATGAGAGGTTATGACTTCACCAAGAGAACGAGTGTAGAGAGAGAAAAGAAGAGGTCCCAGAACTGAGCCTTGTGGAACTCCAGTTGTAAGAGCACATGGTGCAAATATAGAGCCTCTCCATGATACCTCATAAGATCGTCCCCCCAGGTAAGATGTAAGCCACTGCCAGGCAGAGCCTGTGACTCCAAGACCGGAGAGGACAGAAAGGAGAATCTTATGGTCAACTGTGTCAAAGGCAGTCGAAAGGTCAAGAAGGATCAGAACCAATGAAATTCTGGATGCTCTAGCAGCATGAAGTTTCTCAGAAACAGCCACCAGTGCAGTTTCTGTGGCGTGAGCTGCTTTGAAGCCAGACTGGTTGTGATCCTGTAGGTCATTCTGTGTGAGAAAGGTTGACAACTGGTTATACACACCCCGTTCAAGTATTTTTGAGAGGGAAGAAAGAAGTGATACTGGTCTGTAGTTGTTGATGTCTGAGACATCGAGTGTAGGTTTCTTGAAGATAGGAATGACTCTGGCATTCTTGAAGGCAGAAGGAACATGACCAGATGTCAGGGAGTTGTTGATGATGGAGGAAATGAAGGGAAGAAGGTCTTGAGCAATCTTTTGTAGCAATTGTGATGGGATGGGGTCTAGTTGACATGTCATAGGGTTGCTGGATGAGAGAAGTTGAAGTACATCATCAGTGGAGAGAGGAGAAAAAGTACTATTAGTACTTTTTAATAATAATTATTACTTATTATTAATTATTACTAATAATTAGTACATACTCTACTAAATAATTTATGTGATGTAAAAAAAAGGGACATATCTTACCAAAAGAGTTTCTTCCTTTGCTCCACGGTTTGGTTTCGAGACTTGCATGCTCAGTGTAGGCAATTTTGATGGTGGTGATGAGCTGGCACCCTGACCAGTATTCACCACTGATACACAGGATGTCATGCTTTGTGTGTTGTCACACATTCCTCACATAACCAAAATGAAAACATTTCCTAGGGCATCCCACGCCCTTTCTCATGTTCATGGTTTGTCATTCCTTGAATCACTGTCAGTAGGGACTCACCACGACTGACCGCGAATACGCCTCAAGCCTTCGCTTTCCTCTACAAGTCACATTAATGCATTGATTCAAAAAATGTATTGTCACGTATTTCGAAAAACCTCAGACTCCCTGAAGTACCTGTTTACCAGCCTACACACACAGCTTGTATTATATATCAATGCACCATTTAACTTTAAAATCAATAGCTTATTTATCAAGTACATAATATGCACGTCACACACCGCCTAGGACAGATGACTCACCATTGGCTTATGACGAGATTGTGCTTTATGTGGTGTGCTCGGTAAATCCAGTGTTATGTTGTGTTTTTGATGCCTAAATTTACGAATATCAAAGGAAACCAAACATGAATCCGTTAAAATACTAAACCCAGCGAACTAGACCCAGCGACTCGGGAGTCACAGGTGGCAGCGCTAGCCACTGTGCTATCATGCCTCCCCATACAGTGGAACCCGGAATACAAACTTAATTGGCACTCAAGGCTTTTCAAATTTGGAATTATTTTAATGCGGAATTTAATTGTAAGTAGGATTAACTTGTTTTTACACCTATATTTGTATGTAAATAATGATTAAAGGCATGAACAAAGCATTCTTAGTGCAAATAAGTCTAAAAAAGGTTAGCAAAAACAGGCAACCAAAAGGAAAATGGTGAGAACTGATGTACAATATGACACTCTCCTGGATATGCTGTGCTTTCAGGCTGCAGCCAGCTGAGCAGCAGCATGCCAAGCTTTCCATGTAAAGTAAGCGTTTTGCTTTGCTTTTTGCTTTCAATCCATTATTGACTAAATCACCTGATATTTTTCAACACTTTATTACAAGATAAGCTTTGTGTTAAAGATCTTGGCCAACTGTAGGTTAATGTAAGTGTGTTAAACGTGTAAGAGGCTCGGCTATGATACAGTATAGACTGTATTAAATTCCTGTTCATGATACATTCAACTAACTGTGGATTTGTTGAACATATCCCCATCCTAAATCAGGCAGCTCCTGTACAATACAACTCCATTGATGCATATAATGCCTTATACAGTGTGGATTTTCTGGGGGTCTGGAATGGATTAATTAAATTTACATTATTCCTTATGGGAAAATGTGCTCAGTACTCGTCGTTTTCAATTGTCTCAAAGCAGCTTTACAGTTTTAGATTATCTTCTATATTATAAGGCCATTCCCAAATTGTGGAAGCCTAGGGTGACAGTGGGAGGACCAAGACTCAAAAAGAGACCCAACCTCCTTGGGTAGCTTAGATGTAATTCGGTACTCAATGAGTCTTCTGGAATGAATTACCAATGAGTATCGAAGTAACACTGTGTCAAGTCAAGTCAGATCTATTTATATAGAGCTTTTTACAATGGAGCATTGTCTCAAAGCAACTTTACAAGTTTAGATTATTTCCTAATAACTACGTCCAATCCCAAATTGAGCAAGCCTAGGGCGACAGTGGCAAGGAAAACTCCCTGAGTGTTTATAGGAAGAAACCTTGGGAGGACCAAGACTCAAAAAAAGGGACCCAACCTCCTTGGGCGGGGTAGATGATAAATCTAAGAGCGAAACTAAAGTCATGGAGTCAAAGTTCGAATAAAATGTGAAGTATGCACATCGCGGCATTACGTGGCCCGGGTATGGTGGGGCTGGAGCTGATGACGGAAGCAGCTTTACTGGAGCTACAGCAGATTGAACATCATGTGTGGGGCTGGAACTGCTGGAACACAGCTCGGAGAGAAAACAGAAAATGTAATTAGTTATTGATTAAGAGCACAGTGTCTATTAACAATCACTGATGCCAAGTGTAGCATGAGACCCCGGCAGCATTAGCTAGAAAGAGGAGAACTGGTAGGAAACACAGCCAAGAGGGATCACATGAGACATTGGCAACCCCACGGGAGGCAGAAGACAGCAACCCAACGTCTCTGATCACCATAAGACTCTTTGACTATGAACCCCCAGCTCTGCCCTTATTCTAAGGCAAAGTACTGTGTAGTAATAATATAACTCACATCACATCACTTTTATCCAGAGTGACTTACAACTGATACAATCTTAGCTATTACTAATGATACAGTACAAGCAATTGTGGCTTAAGGTCTTGCTCAAGGACCCAATCGTGGCAACCTTGCAGAGATGGGATTTGAACACTGGATCTTCTGGTCTGTAGTCTAGTTCCTTAGGGTACACTAGACTGTGGTAGGGTACTACAGTTGTTATATAATATCATATTATCTACATAATATGCCTACGCCTGCACTTCTTTTGGATTGTCATACCATATTGGTGCATTATCACCACCGACTGGACTGGATTATGTACACCATAGTTGAAAGATCACATCCTATTTACCACTTAAGTGTTTTATTTAGGGTGCTGATGTTCAGTCGGTCTTTTTATTCACATTTGGGGGCAAAAAAATAGAATCGACTGTTCGTTATCCGCACTGTGTGAAGAGGCGTTCGAATGTGCGAGGTTCCACTGTATTCGACAAAATGAAAATATTTGAATATGACGTCAAAATGTCATGAATAATGAATATGAAATGAATGAAAATAATAAAAACTATAACTTTATTGCAGCGTAACTGTAATAAGTTTGCACCAAACTTTGCAATCTTTCAGACTGTTATTTTCCCATTTGGGTACGCAACCCTTTCTGAAAGTTCAAACGCTGCGATAAAGGAGAACAGCAAGAGCCTGAGAGCAGATCATCACGCTGAGGCAAAATGTCATTGTGGAACTCTGATGTTGTTCTAAACAGAGATGCACCGTCAGTCAGAACACCTTTCAAACGCTCTTCTTCGACCTTAGCCTGCAGCTCGTCTGTCCTTCACATTTATCAACAGGAGGCGCCGTGGTAATTAAAGTCTATGTGTCTGGAGAAGACTGGGGGAGGGTCGGGATAATGAGGGACTGGGGACTCATTTTAATCAGAGCAACTTTCACAGCTAACTGGAGATAGGCCAAACTCTGTCGCAACATGGACACGGCAACATCAGGACCCTCTGGATGTGCAGGACTTTGCCACCTTTCCCTCTTTGTTTTAATTGCTGAGCTGAATTGGGTTAACACTTTTCATTTCTTGTTAAAATGCCGTGGTCTCTCCGAACCCATGGAAGAAAAGCGGCGGGCTAAAAATTGGAGTCATTTGCATCTGGGGGGTGAACCTCAAGCCCACATTTGGAGTTGATTATCTGTAATGAGAAACCCAGTTAATAAGATAATAAACCAAGCTCTGGTACACAACTGATCCAGAACTCAATTAAGGAGAAGGACTGTGGCTTTGAGACTTTTTTTTAATAAAAGCACCGATTTGAACCCTTACATCATGCCTGTGTGGTTAAGTCGTGCCTAGGTCGCAAATAAATGGTGGCAGACTGAGTGACGGAAAGCCATAGTTACAAAATGTATCTATGAAAGAAAACTGTACTGTATGTGTACTGTGTATCAGTGTCAGGAACACACATTTTTTCTACCTCTTCCTGTAATATGATGCTGCCAAATTCCCTGCTCTCGTGTACACAACAACTCCTCCAAGAGAGGAGGGCAACAGGCCAGCGTGTACCACCGAGCACTTCAATTTTCCAGCAGGTGCTAGTCTTTGCACAGCATATCCATCCACCAGTCTTTGCCGGTGCCGCAGACGGTCAACAGGAGCCACTTCTGTTGCGTGTCTCTGTGAAGTGGACCAGCGTATTAGAGTAGCTGTGCGGTGACACTATTTTTTGACATATTTTGATTGTTACTAGTACAATACAAACTGGTTGCATTTATGGCTTTTGCTTTTGTTTCAGTGTCACAAAAAACATGAGAAAATTGCAAAAGTGCCATCTAGTAATGCGTCGTAATTGTAAAATGTTAATTATTAAATATACATGATTTGGACTAGAGACTGTTGAGATGTTTTTGTGTAAGTTTCTCGTGTTCGCTACTTATCTGTAACCTATTGGTATTTGCCTGTCCTATTGTAAGTAGTACCTTTGTTTGTCCCTCCACTACCTTTATATATTCTCTAACCTATAACTATAGAAACTGGTTTACATTCACTTGCTGAGTCTCTGTTGCATCTGGCTAATCTTCCGTGTTTTTCGTTTTACTGGCTATCGATGCATTTTTGGCAACCATCAAACAAAAGTATCAGGTCTGTCATACCATCTTATTAAGTCTCACAGCTTTAACCTACACAGGGTCATAACCTTTTTTTATATAAATGTTTGGAATTTCCATTAATTACAGTGAGTTTAACAGGTGTATAACAGATAAGGCTTTCACTCGTTTTCAGTGGTATCTCTGATGCATTTACCTATCGTTTGCATGCAGTCAAAAAAACCACAAAGTTTTCTTGTGAAAATACCCTTCATATATAAATATACATATCGAAATATTACAGTAGCATAATACAACTGTAACTATGATAATGTCCGGTCAATGACCATTTCGGTCAGCAACCTGTTTCACAGAATGTGATGCAATCATTAAATGGTGCATACCTGTATTCATACATAACTATAGTATTTACCTGGTTTTCAGAATACCTGATATAATAAAATGTCTTCTTATAAGTAAATTGTAAATAACAGGACAACAGTGGTGCTTGAAAGTTTGACTTGGCCATTCCAAAACATAACCTTATTCTTCTTTAACTATTCTTCAGTAGAACGACTTGTGTGCTTAGGGTCGGTGTCTTGCTGCATGACCCACCTTCTCTTGAGGTTCAGTTCATGAACAGATGTCCTGACATTTTCCTTTAGAATTCTCTGAGATAATTCAGAATTCATTGTTCCATCAATGATGGCAAGCCGTCCTGGCCCAGATGCAGCAAAACAGGCCCAAACCATGATACTACCACCTCCATGTCTCACAGATGGGATAAGATTCTTATGCTGGAATTCAGTGTTTTTTTTCTCTAAACATAACACTTTTCTTTTAAACCAAAAACTTCTATTTTGGTCTAATTCATCCACAAAACATACTTCCAATAGCCTCCTTGCTCGTCCACATGATCTTTAGCAAACTGCAGACGAGCAGCAATGGTCTTTTTGGAGAGCAGTGGCTTTCTCCTTGCAACCCTGCCATGCACACCATTGTTGTTCAGTGTTCTTCTGATGGTGGACTCATGAACATTAATATTAGCCAATGTGAGAGAGAGGCCTTCAGTTGCTTAGAAGTTACCCTGCCAACTATTACACACCTTGCCTTGGAGTGATCTTTGTTGTGTCGACCACTCCTGGGGAGGGTAAAACAATGGTCTTGAATTTCCTCCATTTGTACACAATCTGTCTGACTGAATGTGGATTGTTGGAGTCCAACCTCTTTAGAGATGTTTTGTAACCTTTTCCAGCCTGATGAGCATCAACAACTCTTTTTCTGAGGTCCTCAGAAAACCTTCCTTTGTTCGTGCCATGATACACTTCCACAAACGTGTTGTGAAGAGCAGACTTTGATAAATTCCCTGTTCTTTAAATAAAACAGGTGCCCCACTCACACCTGATTGTCATCCCACTGATTGAAAACACCTGACTCTAATTTCACCTTCAAATTAACTGATAATCCTAGAGGTTCACATAACTTTGCTGCTCACTAATATGTAATATTGGATCATTTTCTCAATTAATAAAGGACCAAGTAAAATATTTTTGTTTCATTTGTTTAACTGAGTTCTCTTTACATACTTTTAGGACTAATTTTCTATATGCAGAACTATAGAAAGTTCTAAAGAAAATTCTTCAAGCACCACTGTATATTTGATCAAATCCTATTCAGAGTAATGATTGCTGAAAAACAGAGTTGTTGCTGGTGACTCCAGAGGCTGAACAACATCTTGTAACCATGAGATCTTTTTTTGTTAGTAGGCCTACATGTGTCAACAAAACCTGTCCTGCTAGCGCCTAGTGAGGAATTGAAGCAGAACCTGTTGTAACTGTTCTACAGTGAGAAATCTGGAGCTTGACGACTACCATTCCTTTTTTTTTTTAGAAACTCGTGGAATATTTAGAGAGCCTCTGCTGGCTGTCACATGGCCAGATCTCTGATGATCGGCTCACGGCTCACCTTGCCTGAAGACTGACAAATAAACGTCACCCTTGTTATTCTGACAAATGTCCTTTGTCATGCGCCTGACAGACGCCTCACGCTGGCCGGGTGAGAGATAGTGTGTGAAAACAGCCGTCCGTTTTCCTGCATCTCATACATTTGGTTGGCGGTGACAGCTCGGATTGACTCGTACATGGTATTATTTGTGCTAACGGGGTTCAGAGAACGGATCTAAGCCGATCTTAATCACGCCTTGCTTATCTGGGCTGGTGCTATCAAAGAGAAGTCAAGTGTTTTAGGAAAAAAAAGAGAGTTTAATTAATCAGATCACTCCCAGACTCTCTGTGTTTATACTCGCAGCTTTCCTTGCTTTAATGTTTAATTTCCTCTCATCTGAAGGCGTTTCCGTCAGACCGCAGGAGCAATGTCTTTTCAGAATTCACCATTAGCAAACAAACAATTTGCAATGACACTTTAAAAGCGGCACTTAAAGCAGCACACTGCCGACGGCATGAATCAGGTCCTGATGCAGGCTTCCTTTAATCATGACTGGCTTCAACGTGAAAGCAATCAGACGATTAAACACACAACTGCTGATGATTAGAACAAACAAACTTAGAGGAGACGTCATGTTAAAGCTGCAGAGGATTTCAATCTACAGAAGAAGCTAAGGGTCCATGTCCATTGACTGTACAAGCTGCTTTGTCTGGAGCAGCATGATGAAAGCTATTAGAGAGCTACTGCTGTTACTCTGTTCAGCGAAACATCACTGTGGGATCACAAGTTATTCATTTTGTAGGGGCAGTAGTAGTTAACATAATCATATTGTCTTGATGCATTCCAGACGGGATGAAACATGACAAGAGACTGTAGTCTAGCAAGTCTCTGTAGTTTGGTCAAACCAAACTTCTTAACATGTGTCGTTGTGAGTTTTATCGTTCAAACATCTAGTTTACAAGTCATTAGGAAGAATCACTGTTTGGAAGGTGTCGCAAGTCACTTGTTCAATTCTAGTAAGAGCATACAGTGGTGTGAAAAAGTGACTGACCCCTAAACCTAATAACTAGTTGGGCCACCCTTAGCAGCAACAACTGCAACCAAGAGTTTGCAATAACTTGCAATGAGTCTTTTACAGCGTTGTGGAGGAATTTTTCCACTCATCTTTGCAGAACTGTTGTAATTCAGCCACATTGGAGGGTTTTCCAGCATGAACGGGCTTTTTAAGGTCATGCCACAGCATCTCAATAGGATTCAGCTCAGGACTTTGACTAAGCCACTCCAAATTTTTTTATTTTTTGATAGACAGCAGAATTCATAGTTCCATTTATCACAGCAGGTCTTCCAGGTCCTGAAGCAGCAAAACAGCTCCAGACCATCACACTACCACCACCATATTTTACTGTTGGGATTATGTTCTTTTTCTGAAATGCTGTCTTACTTTTACACCAGATGTAATGGGACACACACCTTCCAAAGAGTTCAGCTTTTGTCTCATCAGTCCACAGAATGTTTTCTCAAAAGTCTTGGGGATCATCAAGATGTGTTCGGGAAAAACTGAGACGAGCTTTAATGTTCTTTTTGCTCAGCAGTGGTTTTCGTCTTGGAACTCTGCCATGCAGGCCATTTTTGCCCAGTATCTTTCTTATGGTGGAGGCGATGAATGGGCACTGACCTAAACTGAGGCAAGTGAGGCCTGCAGTTCTTTGGATGTTGTTGTGGGGTCTTTTGTGACCTCTTGGATGAGTCCTTGCTGTGCTCTTGGGGTAATTTTGGTCGGCCGGCCACTCCTGGGAAGGTTCACCACTGTTCCATGTCTTTGCCATTTGTGAACAATGGCTCTCACTGTGGTTCGCTGGAGTCCCAAAGCTTTAGAAATGCTTTATAACCCTTTCCAAACTGATAGGTCTCAATGACTTTCTTTCTCAATTGTTCCTGAATGTCTTTGGATCTTAACATGATGTGTAGCTTTTATGGATTGTTCGGTTGTATTTCACTTTTGTCAGGCAGATCTTATTTTAGTGATGTCCTGATTGAGAACAGTGTGTGCAAAAAAAAACAGGCCTGGGTGTGGCTAGAGACAGTGAACTCAGGTTTGTGATAAACCATAGTTATGTTTTAACAAGGGGGGGGGGGGGGCAATCACTTTTTCATACAGGGCCATGTAGGTTTGGATTTTTTTCTCCCTTAATAATAAAACACCCTTCATTTAAAAACTGCATTTTGTGTTTATTGTGTTGTCTTTGACTAATATTGAAATTGGTTTGATGTTCCGAAACACTTAAGTATGACAAACATGCAAAGAAACTGGAAATCAGGAAGGGGGCAAACAATCTTTCGCACCACTGTAGCTGCCAAGCACTTGGCCACTCTCTCCAATCACAGGGCCTTCTGGGACTCCATTTCCCATGATTCTCAGGACCTGGACATTCTTAGGACATTCATGCCTGTACTAATGACCGTACGTAATCATGGGTTCTATTTATACCATATTCTGGGGAGTCTTGCCTCTATGTATACTGTTGTCAACTGTTTATTGTTTTTGACCTCTTTCTGAATGACCATTTACCCAATTGTCTTGCCTTCTCTTCTGATAGCTGATTTCAGTGATGTCTGTTTTGACCCTGTTTTGGTCAAATAAAGCCTTGCAATTCAAGTCAAGTCAAGTCAAGTCAGATTTATTTATATAGGCGCTTTTACAATGGAGCATTGTCTCAAAGCAACTTTAAAGGTTTAGATTATCTCCTAATAACCTACGTCCAATCTCAAATTGAGCAAGCCTAGGGCGACAGTGGCAAGGAAAAAAACTCCCTAGTTCTAGGAAGAAACCTTGGGAGGACCAAGACTCAAAAAGGGACCCACCTCTTGGGCGGCGTAGATGATAATTCCTTTTATCTGTTTGCATCTGACTAACAAAATGTGCAAACAGTTGAAGCAGAGAGAACCTTGATAACCTATAAGCAAAAGTCAAAATCCTTTCTAGGCTTTACAATGTTCTATTATTTTCTATTACATAGACCGAAAGCCCAAACTGGCCAAACCTAAGGTGAGACAAGGAAAATCTTACCAAGTGTTATAAGAAAGAAACCTTGGGAGTACCAAGACTCAAAATGGGACCTGATCTTGTTGGGTGGCTTAGATGATTATATAGTGCACAATGTCTTGTCTCTGAACTCTACAGGCAGTTCTTTTTTCCTCAGGGCTTGGTCTTTGCTCTGATATGCATTGTTAGCTGTGAATACTTTTTGTTTTTCCTTTTAAATAAATTTACAAACATTTCTAAAATTCTGTTTTCACTTTCTCATTATGGGGTACTGAATGCAGAATGATGGGGACAGCTTGAAATTTGTTTTATTTTAGCACAAGGCAGCAACATAACAAAATGTGAAAAAGTGAAAGAGTCTGAAGACTTTGGGAGTGACACTGATGTGGTGGTGGTGTGTTAGTGTGTGCTGAGGTGGCATGAGTGGATCAGACACAGCAGTCCTCCTGGAGTTTTTAAATACCTCTGTGTCACTGCTGGACTGAAAATAGTCCACTAGCCAAAAATGTCAAGCCACCAGCATCCTGTAGGCAGCGTTCTGTGAGCATTGATGAAGGATTAGAGGATGACTAACACAAACTGTGCAGCAACAGATGAGATACTGTTGCTGACTTTACACCTACAAGGTGTAAATAAGGTAGACGTGTTTAATAAAGTGCACAGTGAGTGAACACTGTCATGTCTGATCAACCCGTACCAGCTCAACACACACTAACACACCACCATGTCAGTGCTGAGAATGATCCACCACCCAAACAGTACCTGATCTGTGCTGGTCCTGTGGCATTACAGAACAGAGTACAGGGGATAAACAAAGTATGTAGAGAAACAGATGGACTACGGTCTGTAACTGTAGAACTCAAAAATGCAGTGACCACTAAAATTTAAATAATGTCTACAACGTTTGCACAGTAAAGATCAGAGGAAGTATAACAAACATACAGAACACACGAGGCATTGCACTAGGTACTGACTGAAGATGTGAGTCGGAAGGAAAAGAAACAATGTGTTCTTCAGAGCACAATGTGCCAAGTGTCCTGAGACTGAAGACCAGACCTGGCATGCAGGTGTGTAGGTCTCAATAAAGGGGTGTAAACAACATGGAGCAAACCCTAAATAACCTATATTAAGAACTTCTTCTCACCAGCGGGATGTCTGCAGTTTAAAATCAAATCTCTCTTTTTTTTTTTTTTAATCAAAGGCCAACCTCTCATCCATCCGATCCACATGTGGGCTTTGAGCCGCACGAAAAGGAGAATGCCAAGCCTGATTAGCCAGTTAGCAAACATTCACACGGGCTAATCCCACCACATGGCAATGCTTTGAAATGCAAAGTTGCCTTGCCAGGGTCAGGATGGTGTAACTGAGCTGAAATAGTATGGAAGTGTGCATGAAGTATGTGTCACATGCAGTTTCAGTGCTGGCTGTGTGAGGCTCAGGTGCACCTCTTCTGCATGCTGATTGGGCCTCGTAGTGCAAATCTGCAACACAATGCATTTTTTATGTAATATGAAGGGAATTATTCTCGTTATTTCCTAATCCTGCACCTGCAGCCTCTGTTGAATACAGAAACCCTCATTACACTCGTTGTGCGTCAGGAATATCTATGTTACTGCAAGTTCTTGGTCCAGTTCTTTCGTGTATATTAAGAAAAACAGACATATGTTAAGAAACTATAGGACTATAAATGATATTTGGATGGTGGACCGATGTGAAAAGGGTGTTACTGTATTACTGCCAACATTTGCATTGCAATCTACATGAGATTTAGATATACCCAAAATGTGGACTAAATCATGATCAAAAATAACACACTTTTCTAATATATCATCTATCTTTTCTTGCAAATATCTTCTGGGCTGCCCAAGCAATGTCGATCACGTTTGAGTCTTTGCAAGGTTTCCTTCTTATAGTGTTTTGATTAAGTTACATTTATTTATATAGCACTTTTAACCATAAACATTGCTACAAATCAGCTTCATAATATCTAGACTTCAAATGAGTGATCAGTGGCAAGAGAGGATCAGATTGTCCTACATTTACAGTACATTTACATGTAGCAGACACTCGTATCTAGGCCAAATCGGTGCAATCATTAATAAGTATTCATCACTCTGATGGACTAGAGAATTTACTTTTCCAAAAACATGCTTAGGTATGTGCTCATCTTCAAAAAACGTCTAAATACTTAGCCATATTGTCCATCTATTGAGAGTTAAAATGAGGTTTGGCATCCATTAAATAATTCTAAGGGAATTTACCTTTAAGGAGCTTTATGCAACACTTAACAGTTTTAAGGGGGACTACTTGAAGGAAACCCGATACTTAGGGGAACAAACATTTATGGGCTTATGATGATTTCCCTTAAGAAAGTTCTTAGGTAACACTTAAGGCAATTATTTTGCAAACACACTTAACTTTAAGATATGTTTAAGGGCAATCTGGGACTATGGTGGCCTAGCAGTTAAGGTACTGGGACTATGGGACAAGGAAGGGCCGAAGGTTTTCAAAACCCACCTCTGTCAGGCTTCCACTGCTAGATCCTTGACCAAGGCCCTTAACCCACAATTGCTTGGAAGTCTCTCTGGATAAGAGCATCTGCTAAATGACATAAATGTAAATCTTAAGGTGTTTAATGCAACAGAGCACTGACCATTAAAATACCTGACCAGCATAAGTGAGGGTAAAAACCGGATGGCAGATTTGATGCAGATTATGATTTGTGCTGTAAAATATGGTCTCATCCTTCATCTTCCAAATGTACCAGGGCACCTGCTATGTTGGTCAGTTCCCTGCCTGGAAGAGCTGTTCTCAGCCACTGCCCCTAGAAATACTCAAAGAACATGGGCTGATGTCTTATGTTCCTGGAGAAGTGAATGGTCTTGGCCACTGATTGGCCAAAGGTGGCTTTTATGATTGCTCGAGAAAGCGGGAGGGCAGCTACTCTGGTGCCTCTGCCTACTTGTTCATCCTGGTTGTGTCCCAAGTGTTTTGCAGAGGTGCTGAGCAGCATGTGGACACCTGGCCATGACCAGGTGCCCACCCTAGGCCTAGGATATTAGAAAATAATCTTAAATTGTGAAGTTGCTTTGAGACAATGCTCCAATGCTTTGAGCAATGAGGAGGTGCTCTGGAGCCCCTGGGGAAATCAAGGGCCCTGGACACCTGAATGTGGGCAGCTATGAGGCACCAACCTGCCACAGATAAACCAGTACCACAAGAGCCATGATAAGAGGTGTCCCATCTGTTGCTCCTGCCATCTGCCCAAGCTGACCTGAAGTTAGACCAGGACCGGGTCTATCCCACTCCATGTTGGACAAACAGAATTCTGAACAATAACAGGAGTGACCAGAGCACCTCCATCTAACCTGAGAACAGAGGCTACTGCTGCAATTGATGCCCTCCCACCAATATGGGGAAACGTGAAGTCAGATGGTGCAGACAATAGCATTGCTGCCTCCCTCATGGACAGCACTCCAGACCCAGAGGTCCAGAGCAAACAGAAACAGCAGAAGGCTGAGGCTAGTCACTAGAGTCTGTTTGCTGGTGATCAGAGGTAAGGAGACAGTCCCTTGAGAGATCTAAGAGAGTGGCAGTGAGGGAGTGGCCAATGAAGGGTAAAGAGATGGTGGGGACAGATAGAAAGAACCTTCAAAGTTAGGAAAAGAATCAGCAGTTATGGACCACTCGATCCATAATGGTTGATGGTTCTGATGCTTCTGATGGTTCTGATGCTTCTGTGTAGTAGTTCAAGTGCTGTTCCTCAAGGAGAGGGTCCTGTAAGGGGCAGCATGGCACTCCTGTCATCAAATGGGAGAGCAGTGCCAAGCCAGTGTCCACTGCTGCACTTTTATAGAAGGGATTTGTGTCAGGGTGTATGAGAGATTATCTTGACAACAAAATAAATGAAAAAAGAAAGAAAGTACTGAATGATAAAGAGAAGACTGAGCAAGAAGTAATTTTAAAGTTTGTGGATGCCATTTTAGATAGATGGATAGATCTATTTTGGAACTCATTGTCTATTTTTTTCCCCTGCTTTTCTTTACTCACTGCATCTCATGCCTTGATAAAATATATACCTTAATTAAATATATACCTAAAAATATATTAATGTATATCTTTTAACTATGGTTCTTCCTCTTTGGGAGCTCCCAATTAGCTTGTTTCTCCTGTAGCACTCCAATGGGTGGGAACCAAGATCACTCTGCAAAGGGGTCAGTGCTGAGTCAAGTTAAGTCAGCTTTATTTCTATAGTTCTTTTAACAATGGAGCATTGTCTCAAAGCAGCTTTACAATTTTAAATTATCTTCCAAATTATAAGACAAATTGAGAAGGCCTAGGGCGACAGTGGCAAGTGATGTGTGCAAGTGGTGAGTGATGTCATGAAGCTTAAATGTTGGATTATAGCATAAGTTTTGAAACAAACAGCATTTTTGGTCTATTTTGGCACTTAGAAGGGTTGTCACGCATCATAAAAACCTGCACAAATTATTTTCACGCCATCAAGAAGCACAAATGCTGAATGCATACTGAAAAGCACTGCTGAATGCAACCACATGTTTCAAAATAATAACAATTGTAGTATAAGAAAGTCCCATGTGAACTTTAAAAACCTCGATTGCTATTTTGGTTTATTTACACTTATGCACATTGTGGGATTTCACAGATGCTCCATCTCTGAATTTGTCCTTTAATAAAGTGAGATTCTGAAACACTGATGGTGTCTGTGCATTAAAACGCGTGAATTTTAATGAAGGAGCTGTAAAGGGCGTTTGATGCATAATTATCACCTGCTGGGAGAATCTACAGACCTGCACCACATGCCAGAATCGTGCGCAGGTCTCACCTTTGGACCCGTAGTTAATAATAAAAAGTGATTTCATTATTTCACCTCATAAGAATGTGTCGGGTGTCAGTATCTGATTCAGTATCATATCAGACACTAATTCAGTCCCCACAGCCGCTGCATTACGTAAGATAATGATTCATGGATGATCGTTACCACATGGATGGAAAGAACATTTTTCCACAAGTAACTAAACATGCTGTCACTAGCAAATGGATAATTAAACTTTCATCAGCTTGCTTTGGGACATTTCCAGTGACGCCATATTGACATTTTATTCAGTCTCTGCCTGGATTTGTGGGACCTCATACTTTGATATTAATATTGATTTGCTCCTGCACTCACTGGGATTCTTGATATTAATGTAATTTTGTTGTGTTGTTTTTTTAACCTGAAGGTTATAAAACTTTTGTGACTTGTTAAAATGGTTGTCGTAGGTAATCCATTAAAATAAATAATAATTTTTCAATTCCATATGTTATATTAATTTTATTATAAGCGTTCTCGTGAAAAATATAGAATTTTATTATTCACAATGTATTAGGAAACAGCACAAAATGTTTTAGAACTAGAAGAATTACAGTGGTGCTTGAAAGTTTGTGAACCCTTTAGAATTTGCTATATTCCTGCATAAATATGAGCTAAAACATCATCAGATTTTCAAACAAGCCCTAAAAGTAGATAAAGAGAACCCAGTTAAACAAATGAGACAAAAATATTATACTTGGTCATTTATTTATTGAGGAAAATGATCCAATATGACATATTAGTGAGTGGCAAAAGTATGTGAACCTCTAGGATTAGCAGTTAATTTGAAGGTGAAATTAGAGTCAGGTGTTGACAATCAGGTGTGAGTGGGCACCCTGTTTTATTTAAAGAACAGGAATCTATCAAAGTCTGCTCTTCACAGCACGTGTGTGGAAGTGTATCATGGCACAAACAAAGGAGATTTCTGAGGACCTCATAAAAAGAGTTGCTGATGCTCATCATAATGGAAAAGGAGTTTGGATTCCACCAATCCACAGTCAGACTGATTGTGTACAAATGGAGGAAATTCAAGACCATTGTTACCCTCCCCAGGAGTGGTCAACCAACAAAGATCACTCCAAGAGCAAGGCGTGTAATAGTTGGTGAGGTCACAAAGGACCCCAGGGTAACTTCTAAGCAACTGAAGGCCTCTCTCACATTGGCTAATGTTAATGTTCATGAGTCCACCATCAGAAGAACACTGGTGTGCACAACATGGCACATGGAACATGGCACAATGGTGTGCATGGCAGGGATGCAAGGAGAAAGCCACTGCTCTCCAAAAAGAACATTGCTGCTCGTCTGCAGTTTGCTAAAGATCACGTGGACGAGCCAGAAGGCTATTGGAAGAATGTTTTGTGGACGGATGAGACCAAAATAGAACTTTTTAGTTTAAAAGAAAAGTGTTATGTTTGGAGAAAGGAAAACACTGCATTCCAGCATAAGAACCTTATCCCATCTGTGAAACATGGTGGTGGTAGTATGGTGGTGGTAGTGTGGTGGTAGTATGGTGGTGGGGGGGTTCACATACTTTTGCCACTCACTAATATGTAATAGTGGGTCATTTTCCTCAATAAATAAATGACCAAGTATTATATTTTTGTCTCATTTGTTTAACTGGGTTCTCTTTATCTACTTTTAGGACTTGTGTGAAAATCTGATGATGTTTTAGGTCATTTTCATGCAGAAATACAGAAAAGTCTAAAGGGTTCACAAACTTTCAAGCACCACTGTAGAATCTAATTGTTTTAGGCGAGCAACTGCTTTCCTCATGTTACCCTGCCATACACACCATTGTTGTTCAGAGTTCTCCTGATGGTGGACTCATGAACATTAACATAAGTGATTGTGAGAAAAGTCTTTAATTGCTTAGAAGTTGTAACCTTCGTAACCTTTTACAGTCTGATGAGCATCAGCAACTTTTTCTGAGGTCCTCAGAAATCTCCTTTGTTTGTGCCATGATACACTTCCACAAACGTGTGTCAAGATCAGAACCTGACAGATCCCTGTTCTTTAAAGAGAAACAGTTACAGTACACTTACCCCTGAATTAATACCATTGATTGAAGACATCTAATTTCACCTTCAGATTAACTGCTAATCCAGAACAAGCAAACAATCAATTATAATATTTTGTCTCATTTGTTTAATTGGGTTACATTATTTAAAACATTATCATTTAATTTCCTGTGATGTCAGAACTTTTGTGTGGGATATCAGAGGAACGAAATTTAATTACGTTTGTATTATTAACATTTTTTCTGACGGCTTTGGTGAATAAATTTATGGAAATTATTGCCAGTGTGGTTAGAAAATAGAAGAGAGTGTGTATGGATGGTCAACATATTTACAGTTCTACAATGTAAAGTGACTCGACAGAGTTTCCACTAGTTCTACTGCGTAAAAGTCAGGATATATCAGATGAGACAGCTGCTGCAGGGAGATCTATATTTACCAGTATTTAAACATAAACTGTTCCTCTCTATTAAATCTGCTATATTTCATGGAAATGATCCGGAATGACCTAAAGCAGTTACGAACAATAAATGAGGGTACGGTGTAAGTAATAAAGCACGACAGGGTGCACAGTTAGAGGAAAATAATCAAGCCCAGAGATGATTATTTTCCTATAAACTGTGAACCCCATTGTGCTTTATTCTGATTACACAATGGCAACTCGCTAACAGTTACACACCATAACAGGTCGATCCTTCTCACATCGCACTCTCCTCTCATCTCTCCCTCTACAAAGTGGAAAAACAAACAGAAATCGTTCTGTTATAAATAAATAATGATCATTTTTATTGTTTCAACTACAAGCAAAGGTCTGGGACTATAAGAAAACAAACGGTTCTCATGGTCAACGTGTTGAATGCAGAAGAGATGGGCAGGCATAATGATCTGAGAGATGCTGACAAGGGTCAAATTATTATGGTTAGATGACTGTGTCAGATCTCTAAAATATTTGTGAGGTTAACAATGGTGAGTACCTTCCAACAGTGGTCAGAGGACAGGCAAGCTACGAAATGGCTCACGAAGTTGGAAGCCCAATCGCAAAAAAAATGTAATACTGGATTGTGTCACGACACAAAGAGAAGTATTTGGTCAATAACAAAAGTGCCTATGATGAAAATTACAGACCTCTCTCATCTTTCTAAGTAGGAGAACTTGAACAATCAGTGGCTGACTAAATACTTTTTTGCCCCACTGTATATAGAGTGAAATTGCATCTTGGATTGGGCTTATGAAATTTGGTGTTATTACATGGGTAATAAATGTGCTCTGAAATGAATGTCGGATTCATTTGCATGCTTGATGGCAGAACTGAGACTTGATGGCAGTTATCTTGGCAGAAATGGCTTGGACTGGCATTCAGAGCCAATCTCAGCAGCATGCATGCTATCAGGAAGGTCATAAAGATCACCATTACAAGTAGAGAAAAGCCAGCTTGTTTACTTGTGTACCTCTTCAAAATTATAAGGACAAAGCCTGATCAAAAACATTTCAGAAAAGCTTACAAGAGGAATTGTGGAGATGAACAAAACTATGTAGCAACCTTGGAGGAAAGACTGTAACAAACAACTATGTTATTTAAAAAGAAAAGCTTATTCATTGCTACAGACAGTTTGAAAAAGCACTCAGAAGCAGTTCATGGCCGGACCCCTGTTCTGCCTGCCCAACAGCCCTGGTGTTTTCATGGCTTCTACTGTCAGCTACACAGTCAGAACATTATGAGAACTTGCCCTCAAGTGAGTTATCACCCCACCATGAGCTTGTTAAGCGTCCAAGATTATGCCAGAACAAAAGTGGTTTACATAAATAAGATTTCAAAATTGAACAAAGCTTCTGAGATAACACATGGGATGATTTTAATGAAATAACCTATAAACCTATGTAGGTCTGGATTTGGAGGTCTGTGAGGAGGTTGAGGTTTGGTCTGGATTTGCAAGATAGATGCTGTATTCTGTTCAAATACATACATACAAATCCTTATACAGATGCATTAGCCTACAAACACCCACTTGCACCTTATTAATAATATGAGTTCATAACATGATTTTAATACACACTCTACAAAAATATAGATTACAGAGGTTCTACACAAAACTCTGGTTCAGGTGTGTAGAAACTAGTGTTGCCGTGAAGACCACTAGAGCTGAGTCCGAGTCAAAGACAAGATTAATATTTTTTCACCATACAAGAATAAAAAGAAGAAAAAGGAAAAAAAAATTGGTTGTAATTCACTTTACATTCATTATTCATTATACAATACATATTAATGAATAATATTATATTCCATCATATATTTTTGTAAAATATAAAATATAGCCTAAAATTATTATTAATTATTATTATATCATGATCTTAGTCAAACTGAGGTAAATGTATCTTGGACCGAAACTTAATCAGAAGTCAAGACATTAAAGTCACCTGAATATAGCCAACAACATCCATTTTTATTATTAAATATGCAAAAAATAAAAGTGTAAATTCAATCTGACCTCAAACAAATAAAACGATCCTAAAAAACTATTCTAACTATACTAACTAAGTAAAGTGAGCGGGTGAAATTGGCACACTTACAATCTTAACTCATGTTCATTGATTATATACGGACAAGAAGGCAGGAATTTTTCCTTTTTAGCCAATCAGAGTGCAGGGTTTTATTTAGGCATGTAGAGAAAGGACAGATTTATTCTTGGTTTGAATCAGATGATTAATATTCAGTAACAACAGAGAAAGTTCAGTTTTTAATTTAACGTAACCTCAGAGAAAAGAAGCATTTTGGACTCAACTGGTCTGGACATCAATTTTTGAATCCACCTTACCCAAGACTAACACAAGATCGAGTTCAAATGATTGAGACCGAGGCGAGACCGGACTTCAGTTCTACAACACTTACCCATACAGGTCTATACACACTTATTAAGCAACACAACACTCATACAGTGGTGCTTGAAAGTTTGTGAACCCTTTAGAATTTTCTATATTTCTGCATAAATATGACCTAAAAACATCATCAGATTTTCACACAAGTCCTAAAAGTAAATAAAGAGAACCCAGTTAAACAAATGAGACAAAACTTTATATTTGGTCATTTATTTATTGAGGAAAAATGATCAATATTACATATTAGTGAGTGGCAAAAAGTTATGTGAACCTTTGCTTTCAGTATCTGGTGTGACCCCCCGTGCAGCAATAACTGCAACTAAACATTTCCTGTAGCTGTTGATCAGTCCTGCACACCGGCTTGGATGTTTTTAGAGGTGAGCTCTTGCAAGGTCAATGGTTCAATGGTGAACATGGTTTCAGGATGTCAACTCTGGGATGTTGGTGGGTTTCCTCACATTAGCTGCTCGCTTCATGTCCCTTCCACAACATTTTGATTGGATTAAGGTCAGGACTTTGACTTGGCCATTCCAAAACATGAACTTTATTCTTCTTTAACCATTCTTTGGTTTGGTTTTGGCTGTGTGTTCTTAGGGTCGTTGTCTTGCTGCATGGACCCACCTTCTCTTGAGATTCAGTTCACGGACAGATGTCCTGACATTTTCCTTTAGAAATTTTCTGATATAATTCAGAATTCATTGTTCCATCAATGATGGCAAGCCGTCCTGGCCTAGATGGAAGCAAAAACAGGCCCAAACCATGATACTCCCCACCACCATGTTTCACAGATGGGAAAAAGGTTCTTATGCTGGAATGCAGTGTTTTCCTTTCTCCAAACATAACGAATTTCTTTAAAACACAAAGCTCTATTTTGGTCTCATCCGTCCACAAAACATTCTTCCAGTAGCCTTCTGGCTTGTCCATGTGATCTTTAGCCAAACTGCAGACGAGCAGCAATGTTCTTTTGGAAAGCAGTGACTTTCTCTTTGAAAATGCACACCATTGTTGTTCAGTGTTCCTTCTGATGGTGGACTCATGAACAATAACATTAGCCAATGTGAGAGAGGCCTTTCAGTTGCTTAGAAGTTAGACTTAGACCTTGCCACTATTACACGCCTTGCTTTGGGGGTGATCTTTTCCAATCTGATGAGCATCAACAACTCTTTTTCTGAGGCTCTCAGAAATCTCCTTTGTTCGTGCCAGATGCCATGATGCACTTCCACAGACGTGTGTTGTGAAGAGCAGAACTTTGACAGATCCCTGTTTCTTTAAATAAAACAGGGTGCCCACTCACACCTGACTGTCCCATCCCATTGATTGAAAACGCCTGACTCTAAATAACTGCTAACCCTAGAGGTTCACATACGTTTGCCACTCACTAATATGTAACATTGGATTATTTTCCTCAATAAATAAATGACCAAGTATAAAATTGTTGTCTCATATGTTTAACTGGGTTCTCTTTATCTACTTTTAGGACTTGTGTGAAAATCTGATGATGTTTTAGGTCATATTTATTTATGCAGAAATATAGAAAATTCTAAAGGGGTTCACAAAACTTTCAAGCACCACTGTATGTATACAGAACAGATCATGTTATACACTGCTTGGCCAATAAAAGCCACCAATGGATTCAAATAAGCAAATACTAAAGAGCTTTTGATTGGATAATTACTTGCAGTGATTAATAAGATTGAGCTGGTAATCTTCACTGCTGCTGCAGTAAGAGGTTTTCTCATTTCCTAAACAACCATGTCAGTTTATGTAACCAGTGCTCATGGAAAAACATGTTACTGCATTTCAAATTATTGTTCTGAATCAAGCAAAGAAAACAACTATGGAGACCGCTTAAATGACTGGAATTAGGTTAAGAACTGTCCTGACATCATCTTAATGTACTGAATGTCAGGGTTATATCATCAATGGACTTTTATTTTCATTATATATCGAATGCACATATTCCAGGTGATAATGCCAAGATTCATCAGGCTCAAATTGTGCAAGAGCGGTTCTGAGTCCTGACCTTTAAACCCATTGAAAGCCTTTGTGACGTGTTGGAGAAGAGTTTTACAAAGTGAATTAAGTCTCCATCATCAACACAAGATCTTGGCCAAAACAAAAAAAAATGAATGCAACTCTGGACAGAAACAAAGTTGGACACTGCATATTTTGTTTAAACAATGGTGATGTCCAAATAAATTATTAGTGTGTGACTTTTTTCTTGGCCAGGCAGTGTAGGAAATGAAAACAAATCTGTGCTGAGATACTATTTAACTTCATCCCCTAAGAATAAGAGAGTTTTAATAATAAAGTTACACCTTGAAAATGATAGAGAAACACCTTCAGGATCTAAAAAACTTGTGTCTGCAAGAAAAAAAACTTTGCAGTTTTTCATACCTGCTTAATCCAATTCAGGGGTTGCAGGGAGCTGAGGAGTAACTGGCAGCACAGGTGCAAAGCGAGAACCAACCCTAGACAGGGCACCAACCCATCACAGACATATAACTCATTGGACAAATGGCTTTTGGCAGCATTTTGAGCCAAGCCTGGATGCACAAGTCTGTTTACATGCACTTAATAATCCAATTATAATTTCTGATGTTTTTTTTCTGATGGATTTCTGCAGTTTATTCAAGTGGCCATGTATATAGCATACGCCGATCTAGAAATCAAATTAAGAGCTGGAATTTCACTCAGTAATCGGATTTCTCATAGCATGTATACCAGTTACTCGATTTCAATTGCAAGTGTAAACGACATGGTTTCCAGGTCTGCTTATTCTAAAGACTTGGCTTCATTTAGGCTTTTATCACTGATCTGTGTTTTTGTCCACCGAAATCCAGTATATACTCGAGAAAATTACGAATTTTTATTATTTAATATTAAAATTTGAAGTTCACATCACAAACTGTGAGATTACTGGCTGGTTGCAATTAGAAATCCAGTTATTGCTTGAGTCTTGTAAACCAGGAGGCTTCCTATTATCTAATTACCCAAGTGCAGGTAAACGCATTGATTGGATTACTGACAAAATCTGACTTTCTGCAGTTATCGGATCATTAAGTGCATGTAAACGCACTGTGCATGTAATTCACATTATGAATTGATTGAATGGAGTGTGGGTAGGTGCTTTTTGCTAGCTGTTTATTACACAGTGCGCTTCATTATTTGTGCTATCTTGAGGCTTGACGCTTATGAGAACTCAAAGATGTTTGAATATATTAAGAACTGACTTCTAAAACTTCAATAAATAGGTGCCAGTGAGTCTTACACTTTATTTACATTATTTGCAGTTTACAAAGATTAAATAATTAGATAATTAATAAGATATGTTATTATGTAAAACTATGTAAAGCTATGTACAACTGTCACACTCTGGAGGAAAGCAGGAGACACACGCAAGGCCACTGGCTGGTAAGGTGGTTTATTCACATAACATGAAACTGACGCACAGGTGAGGCAAGGTAAGGACATCGTGAATCCACAAGGGAAAGTGAACTGAGTGAGGGTTAAATAGTGCGGGAATGACGAGGGAAATGACGAACAGGTGAGCGTGATCAGCAGGTGCAGCGAGCTGGGCGGCCGGTGGGCGTGACAGAGCCCCCCCCCTCACGGAGTACGAGTCGGAGCTAGGACTCCAACGGGAAATTCCCGCGCGTGGTTCCGAGTCCGGGGGTTTTCTCGCCGGGCGAATCCCCGGAAGAGGCTGGCAGCAGTCGAGCGGCTGGCGAGCAGAAACGCCGGCCTGAAGCTGGCGAGCGGGGGAGCCAAGCGGAAGCCGGCGAGCAGAGTCGCGGAGGGAAGACTGGCGAGCGCGGGTGCCGGCTGGACGCCGGCGAGCGAGGGTGCCGGCTGGACGCCGGCGAGCGGGGTCGCGGAGGGTAGGCTGGCGAGCGGGGTCGCCGACTGGAGGCTGGCGATCGGAGTCGCGGAGGGTAGGCTGGTGAGCGGGGTCGCCGACGGGAGGCGGCGCGGAGTCGATGAGGGTAGGCTGGCGATCGGCGTCGCTGAGGGTAGGCTGGCGATCGGCGTCGCTGAGGGTAGGCTGGCGAGCGGCGTCGCTGAGGGTAGGCTGAACGGAGGCGGCGAGGTCTGCGGCGGCGGGAGGCGACAGCGGCTTTGAGAGACGCAGGGCGAGCCCGTTGAGCAAGCGGATAAGCGAGTCGAAGTCCACAGCAACGAACTCCGCGTCCTGAGCCACCTCCCCAAGCCGGACACGGAAGTTGGCGAGCCACCGTCCTTCGGTAGGCTCGCGGCCAGAGCCAGTAGCCGCTGTCTCCATATGGGTGGATTCAACTGTCACACTCTGGAGGGAAGCAGGAGACACACGCAAGGCCACTGGCTGGTAAGGTGGTTTATTCACACAACATGAAACTGACGCACAGGTGAGGCAAGGTAGGGACATTGTGAATCCACAAGGGAAAGTGAACTGAGTGAGGGTTAAATAGTGCGGGAATGACGAGGGAAATGACGAACAGGTGAGCATGATCAGCAGGTGCAGCGAGCCGGGGGCGGCCGGTGGGCGTGACTACAGCTCGACTGGAGGGATGCAGGAAGTGATCATATGTGCTTCCCCTATTTTAAAAACTAAAACCATTGCTGCCGTAGCTTCAAAAGCTGAAGAATAAATCCACAAACCTGAAATAACGTGACACTTTCCTAATCATTTAAGATGGTAAAACCATTCGCATGTACACTGTGTTTGTTTATATGCGTTTGCCCTGAAAAGGTATTTCATATTCAGGGACAAAAACAAGAAGTGTGAATTAAAACCAAAAAACAAGCACACAATTCAAACGAAGCATTCAAACGGACCATAATTGCACGACTGATGGGTGAATGCTGCTTAGCGGGGGCTTTTGTTTCATAATCACCGCAATCTGTCAATCAGTTGCTAAAACAGAAATGCTTACGAATGGCTGCTAGTAATCAGCATGATGACTTCTGTTACAATAAAATTTAATTGCACACAGAGTGCCTCGGGATTCCTTTTTTTCCTCCTCTTTATGATTTTAATATTTGTGGTGTGATTGCTGTCCTTAATTGACCACATTAGTTCAGTTTACTCACAATAACAAAAAAACAGCAATAAATGAGCACTTCCTTACACCAATAATAATAGTAATAATTATAATTATTATACTATATTATACTAATATTGTACTATATATTGCCAGTTCTTGAGTGTTTGAGTAGCCTCCCTTTATTTCCATACTTGACACCCATCCTTGTGTGTAAGACATCCACATCCACGGCATAACACTAGACAAACATGCTCTGCCTATGCTAGTACTGAAGGCAGCATTTAAACATACGTTTAAAAGCATGCAAACATCTTAGAATGACATTAGAGGTATGGGTTGGAGAGGTGCCACTCTCAAATAAGATCATAATGCATTGCAGATAAGAGTAGAAGTACTATCATGACAAATGAACCTGGAAAGCCTGTAAAAGCTTGTAAGACCACGCAGTTCATCAGTTCCCAGCAAGATAAGTAGGCCTGCAGAAGAAACTGGCTCTTCTATCCATGTGCCAATTATAGGAAACAGACTGACCAAAGCTGATGCTAATCGAAAGACATCATTCTCTCAAAAAAATAGCTGGATATTCCACAAATTGCTTTCTAGCAATGTTCTCTAGATATATGTGATGTAAGATTCTGGCATAATTATATACTGCTATGGAGGAACTGGAGGGGAAAAGGCACTGTGGACCAACACCAACACTTCACCCAAATGATGCAGCATGCTGGAGGAGGTTTGCTTCATCATGGTTTGTGATGCATTGGCATTTCAGGATCTGAAGTCGTCCAATCATTGAAGCAAAATCAATTAAAAATCATATGAAAAAATATTACATGAGAATGTCAGCATAGAGCTTCATCAGCTCAAGCTTGATAGAACCCTGATGATGCAACCAAATAGGCAATTGAGTGGTTTTAAAAATAGATTGAGGTCAGTTTTTGAAGGTCAGTGGTTCAATGGTGAACATGGTTTCAGGTCAGCTATATTCTACACCCCCTAATCTTATCTGGAAAGGGCGCAACTTTATTTGGATCATAACATCTCATGCTGAGGAAGAAGATGGATAAAATGCAGGTGGACAAGTCCATGACCACCTGTTTGGAAGATGTGCAGTATGTGCAGCTGGGAACCTGCCAGTCTGATGGTCTGGTTGGTAGCATTAGAGCACCACAAGGAACTGTGCTCTCCCCCTTCCTCTTCACCTTGTACTCCACTGACTTCCAGTACAGGTTGGACCTCTGCCACCTTCAGAAATTTTCAGACGACTCAGGAGTCTACAGAAACCTTGAGCTATGTTAAGTGGTGTGTGAGGAACAATCTGCTCCTTAATTAGACCACGACCAAGAAGATGGTGGTGGGTGTCAGGAGGAAGAGGACCACGATCATGGGTCATGATGTCGAGCTGGTAGACACCTAATCCAGGATCCACTTAAAATTCTTTTGAGTCCATTTTAGAATCTATGAATATCACTCAGGATGTGATGGGACCAACCCATCACTGTAATCATACTTTAAATCTAATACTAACAATTGGTATCAATATAGATAACCTTGATGTTTTCCCACAAAGTGATTTGATTTCTGATCACTATCTCTTAGTTTTTGAGCTATCCCTAATAAATAAATGACCTACTGCCTTGTTATCACATCAAGCACACTATTACATCTGCTACTCCCGCTGCTTTTATTAATAACCTACCAGACTTAAAATTTAATACACCTACAGAACCCAATCATTTTGAGCGTGTGGATAAAGTTGCTCCTGCTAGGGTCAAAAGCATTAGGGGAAAAAAGGCTAGCACCATGGTATACTGACCACACCCGTACCTTAAAGAAAACAGTGCAGAGTTTAAAGCGTAAGTGGCTACATAGTAAATTGAAAGTATTTAAGATTGCTTGGAGGGATAGCATGGCAGAGTATAAGCAAGCCCTCACTAAAACTAAAGCTGCATATTTTTCCTCAATTAATAGAGAAAAATAAGAATAATCTCAGATTTCTCTTTAATACAGTCTCCAGATTAACTAAAAACCTTACATAAAGTGACTCACATTCTGCTTAATTTTAACAGTAATGATTTCATGACTTTCTTTAATGATAAGATAAAACTCAAGAGCTCATTACATCACCAAACTATTCAGCTCCCTTCCAGATGCAGCACTAGTGTAGATGTCATTTTAATTATCTGTAAATCAAGACTAGAATCTTTTTTCCCCAATTACTAATATTGAACTATCCACATCCAAGTCATCATCATGTTTATTAGGTCCAATTCCTACATGTTTACTCAAAGAATTGATACCTAGTATTATAGGGCCACTGCTAATTACTTTATATTCATCCCTTACCTTTGGTTATGTGTCCAAATTCTTTAAGTGTGGTGTTATTAAACCACTGATCAATCTTGACCCATGTATGATATCTAATTACAGACCAATTTCAAATCTACCTTTTCACCAATGAGAGCATTGGAGATGGAACGTGGCTGGGACTTCCAGCATGACAATGATCCCAAAAACACCGCTGGCTCCGTAAAAGCATTTCAAGGTCCTGGAGCGGCCTAGCCAGTCTCCAGACCTCAATCCCATAGAACATCTGTGGAGGGCATTGAAAGTCTGTGTTGCCCCAAAACATCACTGCTCTAGAGGAGATCTGCATGAAGGAATGGGCCAAAATACCAGCTACAGTGTGTGCCAACCTGGTGAAGACTTACAGGAAACGTTTGACCTCTGTCATTGCCAACAAAAGTTATGTTACAAAGTACTGAGTTGAACTTTTGTTATTGACCAAATACTTATTTTCCACCATAATTTACAATGAAATTCTTTAAAAATCCTACAATGTGATTTCCTGGATTTTTTTTTTCTTCTCATTTTGTCTCTCATAGTTGAAGTGTAGCTATGATGAAAATTACAGACCTCTCATCTTTCGAAGTAGGAGAACTTACACAATCAGCCAAAACAAATGACAACTTTACAATCCCAAATTGAGGATTTTGTAAATGAAATAAAAGATTGGATGTAATTTAATTTTCTCTTACTTAACTCAAATAAAACTGAGGTTTTATTAGTGGGACTCAAGGCTGTGAGAGACAGGTTGGCTACATCTATCATCTAGATGGCTGTTCAGTATTGCCCAGTCCGTTTGTAAAAACTTAGGTGTCATATTTGATTCAGATCTCTCTTTTGATGCACACATTAGCAATATTACTCGAATTGCTTTCTTTCAGTTACGTAATATCGCTAAACTACTACTAAATATAATCTCTTTTAATAATACAGAAAAACTGATTAATGCGTTTACAACCTCAAGGTTGGATTACTGTAATGCTTTACTTACTGGATGCTCTAGTAAATCTATAAATAGACTTGAATTAGTTCAGAATGTAGTGGCTCAAGTGCTAACTCGAACTAGAATATTTGATCATATCAGTCCTGTTCTATCATCACTACACTTGTTGCGAGTTAAATTCCACATTAATTACAAAATATTTCTTGTAACATATAAAACTCTGCATATCCTGGCCCCACATTATCTGAGTGAATTCTTAGAGTCTTAACATCCAGCTCATCTACTTCATTCGCAAGATGCAGGACTTCTTTTAGTTCCTAGAATTAAAAAAATCACAGCAGGGGGAAAGATTTTTTCATACATGCCCCCCTTCCCCCACGCCAAACTATTTTGGCCATAGATATTAGAAGATCATCTAAAACCATAAAGTTGCTTTGAGACAATGCTCCATTGTAAAAAGCACTATATAAATAAATCTGACTTGACTTGACTTGACCTACAAACATTTCTGCATGGTATCCTGCATGGACTGGACTGGAGGGCCAACACAGAGGCTCCTTTAATGTTTGCAGCAAGATGTTGGCTATCTTCTACCGGTCTGTTTTTGCAGGGGGCTGTCTTCTTTGCAGCAGTTTGTTGGCGAGGAAGCATCAGTGCAAACTGATCAAGAAGGCTGGCTCAGTCTTGGGCTCTGCTTACTGGATGGTTTTGAGTTGGTGTTGGAAAGGAGAACACAAACTCACTGCTATTCTGGACAACACATCACACCCTCTTCATGACCTACCGGTCAGTCTGCGGAGCAATTTCAGTAACAGACTGAAACTCTAATTCTCATATATTTTGTATGTCTACAAAACACAAACACGCAGAATTGTTTTCAGCCTTGTAGCTGTTAATTTGTGCACAAGCTCGACATTAATATGCCTTGCAGGCATTCTTGTAAATACTTGCTCTTCCTTCTACTTAGAGACACATGCTGACTTTATGCATGTACTGAGCTGGTTATTTATATTGAGTTTAAATACATATCGGTACAAAGCATTACAATTAACCAAGGAACGTTTATAGCCATCTGTTGCTCCTGACTATTTTTGATTGCTGAACCTGCAGAACCTCACTTATGAACAGTGGAATTATTTTTTTCTTCTTCTGAAAGGGGGGAGTGTAGGGAAGTTATGTAAGAAATATCATTTTAGACAACTACAATGAATTGAAGGGCAAAACCACAACATCGCAACGTGGTTAAGGTCTGAATTTGGACTTGGCATTTTCAACACTCACATTTTCCTCTTAGACAGACAGACAGACAGACCGGTAGGTTGGCTGGTAGGTAGGTAGGTAGGTTGGTCACTTTATGAATCCCACAGGGGAAAGCAAAGTATTACAGCAGCACAAATCACAGTAACACAAGTATTTAAGAGTATTTAAAGCAAATGTTTCTATACATTATTACACAGGTGTATCAGTAGAAGGAAAAAAGTATTGGGACACCAACATATTGATCCCCCCTTCAGCTATAACAACTTCCACTCTTCTGGTAAAGTTTCCAAACAAGATTTTGGACTGTGTCTGTGGGAATCTTTGCCCATTCATCCATTTGTGAGGTCAGGCACTGATGTTGGACGAGGTGGTCTTGCTGACCAAATTTATCATCCATGCTTTTGTATTCTTTGCTGGGCCCAGTTATGCGGGAACAGAAAAGGGCTTTCCCCAAACTCTTCCCATAAAGTTGGAAGCATACAATTGTTCTTATTGGTATACTGAAGCATTAAGATTTGCCTTCACTAGAACCAAGGGGCCTAGGCCAAGCCCTGAAAAACAACCCCATAGATTCATCCCTCTGCCACCAAACCTTACAGTTGGCACAATTCACTCAGGCAGGTAACGTTCTCCTCAGAAGTCGTCCATCAGACTGCCAGAGAGAGAAGCTTGATTCATCACTTCATCACTCCACAGAACATGCTCCACTTCTACAGAGTCCATTGGCGGCATGCTTTACACCACTCCATCCGACGCTTGCCATTGTGCTGGGTGATGGAAACCCATGGTATGAAGCTCCGGTGCATAGTTATTGTGCTGATGAGCTTTTTAGAATGAACCATTCTTTCACTAATGTCTGTAAAGGCAGACTGCATGGCACCTGTGGCAGTGGGACCTGAGTTCTGTGATTAAGACATGTGTCCCAATACTTTTGCCTATACAGTTTAATACGAATACAATAAAATTACCATGAAGTGTTGTTTGCAGTAAACATTAATAAATGTGCAAGATGTATGGATGAACAGACCAAGTGACAGTACATCATTATGTATTGTCACTTGAGAGAAGTACAGGGCTCTGTCAGACATTTTCTTCTTCAAACCATTTCTTTATGGACTTTGCTGTTCCATGCCTGTATGCTTCATATGCGACTGAAGTGTGAATGATAGTTAAAAGTGGTGATTAAAAGTGTTGACTACATATACACATATGTGGCATACACTATATGGACAGACGTGTTGGGACACCTAAAGACAAGCAAAAGTAAAAAGACATTTCCGAAAACTCTCCGCCAGATTCATGAACGTACTTGTATTACAAATTAAGCACTGCTTCTAGCATTTAAGTTTTCTTACTGATGAACCTACGAACTCTTATAATGACACTCTCCAAACGTCTGCCATTTAAACTTTAAACTGTTCCCACCCAACCTAATATGAGTAGTGTTTTATGTTAAGTAAATCACAGGATATGCTGCACAAAGAAAGTAACATTGGTATTTAATATGCCAAACATCATACTTTGAAGATGAATATATATTTACTATGAATAGCGATATTTAAACTTTTAATTAAAGTCAAGCCAGCAGTGCATTAGTGCGTTCTTTCTCCCGTGCTGGTGAGAGCTGAACGTTTAGGCTTATTGGAAGTTTCTCTGAATAACAGGCTGTATTATTAAACAGAGTGCTTGTTATGTTTAATTTCATTTACTTTATTATGTATTATAGAACTGTAATATTAATCATTCTTATTATTTAGTCAGTAGCCTACTTTAAGTCAAGTGCAGTCATGTCTAATGACACTTTACGCGTGTTGAGGACCATGTGTAGATTTTAGTCGTACATACTAACATTTTGGGACTATGAATATTTTCAAGAATCCGGACAACATGAAAAAGGCCATTGTGTGTGTGGAAATGCTCTTCGTTTTTTGTTAAACATAGCCATGAGTTCCAGACCAAACGTCTTCACCAAACAACCTCACCAATTGTTTACAGCGATCCTTCAGGATCCTTTGATGAAGTTGATGCTTCACCACTAACCTTACAGTTGTTGAGCAGTTCTTAATCTAATTCTAGTCATTTCAGCAATCTCCACAGTTGTTTTTCATTGCTTCATTCAGGTCAAATTGATTAATCTGACCTTTCTTTTATGTTTTCCATGACCGCGAGATGCGTCATCTGACTTGGTTGCTTAAAGCCATGTTTAGAAATCATAATATTAATAAAGTAAATGTGTGAGTGTGTGTAGGCAGGCCCATAAGTAGAATTCACAGTGAAATAAACATATTAACCCTTGTGTATAATCTACAGATGACCTGCTCATTAAATGCACACACAATCCTCCTGTGCCCAGATGCATCCCAGAGTTTCCGAGACTTTCTCTGGATCCACTATAATGTTTCTGTGAACAAGCAAGTAATTGAAATCTCTCATATTTCATACTCCCTCTTAGCCAGGTCTTAAGCCTCCATAAGGCTGAAAATGACTTTTCACATGAACATGTCGTGACTAGAAGTTTCAGAAAGATCTGGAGTGTTCTCCTAATGTTAGGGAAGAATGTCAAGTCATTCTTCCGTCTCCATCTCCCATTATAAACTTATTAATTATAACTTAGATTAATTATTACATATATCATCTAAGCCCAAGGAGGATGGGTCCCTTTTTGAGTCTTGGTATTCCCAAATGTTTTCCTCGCCACTGTCGCCCTAGGCTTGCTCAGTTTGGGCTTAGATAATAGAAAATAATCAAAAATTTAAAGCTGCTTCTTCTCCACATTGTAATTGATTTTTATGTCTGACTATGTCTTGATGTGGGAAGTCATCTTTAAACCACTTAATTAGTTGTGAGTTTGTGTAGTGATTTTCTTTGAATCCAACTCACTAGTGATGTACGTTCTTGGCTGAATTAGCCAGCCCAGGTGTGCAGGTTAATGTGTGTATAAGGGTTTGTGTATGTGCCGTGATAGCTGCAACAGCTGTGATAATTGCGCCTGTATGTCGTGCCATAACCAACCAAAATGGTTTTTACAATTTATACACACATTTAGATACTGCTTTATCATGGTGATGGTCCAGGGACTGATTCTGCTCCCTGAAAATACCCCGGTATTTGATTGGTGACAGGAAATCAGAGTACCAAGAAAACCCACACAGAGTCAACAAGAACCACTCCAATATCCAGACCTTAGGATCAAGCCCAGGACTGCTATATCATGTGAACCACCCTGCAAATACTGTAACTGGTTTAATTAAATTGAACTCTGTTTTAATGAACAGCCAGCGGTGGCAAGACTTCCCTGATGAACGAGGGTCAAAAACTAACCCCACTGTTCTCTGGGTGAGACCTGAAAGTGACATTCTAGTTAAAAAAACCGAGTTGCCTCTTTTGTTATTAGTAAACCTCAGATGACGTCTAGTGAGACTTTTTTTTTTGCCCGCATTGACATTGCTAATCAGAAATAATGATTTTCCCCTGCAGTTCAGAACAGTATGTAAGCATTAGAAGTGTGTGAAAGTCAACAGGGATCTCTAAAGTTTTCATTCCTGTTAATCAAAAACAATATGAGATTTCTCAAGGGTACACTTGTGGCCCTCTCCTAGTTTGTTTCGGCATATATAAAACTTCTCAAAGTCTGGTTCATTTCTCTAATTGGTTGACACGATTGGCATTCACAGGGTGATTTATAAAGAATTTTAAAACCTAATAAATTAAAAATGATTGGCAGGGAACAATTGATTATGCTAAAATGTCTTTACCAATAATTGGCTGTAAGACTCAGCAGGAAACATTTCATGTAAGTACATTTATTAGCAGGTTTCACTGTTGTGCAAGAAAATAAAAATATTTTTTTACACAAGAACTGAATTTGTCCAAAGAATCACTAAAAACAGAGATACATTTTAACTGTCTCGTCTTATCATCCCATTTCATCTTCTATATTGCCTATCCATTTCAGGGTCGTAGTGGCAGCACTTATATATATATAATCCCTGGGCCTACCCTGAGGCATTCAGGAGACTTGTTTATCAATTGCCTGAACCACCATTTATACCAAAAGGGATGACTCAATATTGCACAATTTTTTCTTTCACAAAACATCAAGACCTGTTCCCATAGAACAATGTACAGTGGTGCTTGAAAGTTTATGAACGCTTTAGAATTTTCTATATTTCTGCATAAATATGACCTAAAACATCATCAGATTTTCATACATGTCCTAAAAGTAGATAAAGAGAACCCAGTTAAACAAATGAGACAAAAATGTTATACGTGGTCAAATATTAGTGAGTGGAAAAAGTATGTGAAACCTCTAGATTAGCAGTTTAATGTTGAAGGTGAAACTTAGAGTCAGTGGAGTTTTCAAATCAATGGGATGACACATCAGGTGTGGAGTGGGCACCCTGTTTTTTATTTAAAGAACAGGGATCTATCAAAGTCCCTGCTCTTCACAACACATTTGTGGACGTGTATCATGTGCACGAACAAAGGAGATTTCTGAGGACCTCAGAGGAAAAGGGTTGTTGATGCTCATCATGGCTGGAAAATGTTACAAAACCATCTCTTAACAGTTTGGACTCCACCAATCCACAGTCAGACAGACTGTGTACAAATGGAGGAAATTCAAAACCATTGTTACCCTCCCCAGGAGTGGTCGTCCAACAAAGATCACTCCAAGAGCAAGGCGTGTAATAGTTGGCGAGGTCACAAAGGATCCCAGGGTAACTTCAAACAACTGAGAGCCTCTCTCACATTGGCTAATGTGAAGAACAATGGTGTGCATGGCAGGGTTGCAAGGAGAAAGCCACTGCTCTCCAAAAAGAACATTGCTGTCCATCTGCAGTTTGCTAAACATCCCTTGGACAAGCCAGAAGGCTACTGGAAGAATGTTTTGTGAACAGATGAGACCAACATAGAACTTTTTGGTTTAAAAGAAAAGCATCATGTTTGGAGAAAGGCAAACACTGCATTCCAGCATAAGAACCTTATCCCATCTGTGAAACATGGTGATGGTAGTATCATGGTTTGGGCCTGTTTTGCTGCATCTGGGCCAGGACGGCTTGCCGTCATTTATGGAACAATGAATTCTGAATTATATCAGATAATTCTAAAGGAAAATGTGAGGACATCTGTCCATGAAGTGAATCTCAAGAAAAGGTGGGTCATGCAGCAGAACAACGACTCTAAGCACACAAGTCGTTCTACCAAAGAATGGTTAAAAAAGAGTAAAGTTCATGTTTTGGAATGGCCAAGTCAAAGTCCTGACCTTAATCAAATCGAAATGTTGTGAAAGGACCTGAAGTGAGCAGCTAATGTGAGGAAACCCACCAACATCCCAGAGTTGAAGCTGTTCTGTATGGAGGAATGGGCTAAAATTCCTCCAAGCCGGTGTGCAGGACTGATCAACAGTTACAGGAAATGTTTAGCTGCAGTTATTGCCTGCACAGGGGGGTCACTCCAGATAACTGAAAGCAAAGGTTCACATACTTTTTCCACTCACTAATACATAATATTGGATCTTTTCCTCAATAAATAAATGACCAAGTATAATAGTTTTGTCTCATTGTTTAACTGGGTTCTCTCTCTTTATCTACTTTTAGGACTTGTGTGAAATCCGATGATGTTTAATTAGGTCATATTTATGCAGGAGTATCGAACAATTCTAAAGGGTTCACAAACTTTCAAGCACCAGTGTATTTCTACACGAACAAATAGGGCATTGTGGACATACTTATTCCGTTATATTTGTGGTGTGTTTTCTAACATTCCCTTTTGTGCTGTTGAATGATACGGCCGTTCCATGGGGTGCTTGGGTTCCCCACCATGATTGTAGACGTTTTGATGACCAGATAAAACTGATTGCTTGTACTTTCTTGTACTTTCTATTCTGTAAAATCCATTTCGCTGAGAATATTCTAAATGCATTTGTGGTTTGGAAAAAATATGTCAGTGAGAGATTTGTAATACATTTGCAATGATGTCTTTGTTATTATTGAGTTAGGGATTACTGAGTATAGACTGATGGGTAAAAATAGCAATTTGTTCATTTTCAAAATGAAATATACAAAACAATAAAGTGTGCAAAAAAGTGAAGGGGTCTGAACACTTTCTGAATCCACTGCATATAAAATCATTTGAACGTTTACCATGTAACTGGTATCTTTTTTTCAGCACAGCATGACTTGATCATTCTTTAAAACTATTAACACACTGACAGCTGACAACCGCTTCAGCTCCTCACAAGTTGTTTCCATCATCAAATCCAGCCATATTATGCTCGGGCCACACCAGAGGGCAGTATAGCTCTCCTTCCTCTGGTTGGCTGGGAACGATGTGATGCCAAGGAATTTCCTTTCGAGGGCTTAAGATCCTAAAGTGACTCGGACTAAATAATGCCAATATGCATATTCTTACGTTATTTTTTATTACTATAGGACTTATTTTACGAAATAAATTAGTTTCATTCTTACATTTGTCATCTAAGCCACCCAAGGAGCATGGGTCCCTTTCTGAGTCTTGGTCCTCCCAAGGTTTCTTCCTCATAAGGTTTAGGGAGCTTTTCCTTGCCACTGTCGTCCTAGACTCAATTTGGGATTGGCCCTAGATATTAGAAGATAATCTAGAACTGTGAAGTTGCTTTGAGACAATGCTGCATTGTTAAACGCACTATAAAAATAAATCTGACTTGAAAACAAATGCCAAAATGTAACCAGACTGAACTTTGAATAAGGACTTTAACAGAACCTAGACTTCATTTTATCCAACAATGTCATGAAAGAAAGAAGCGAATTGATTCACACCAGCATGATTGTCAATGAATTTGATCAGCTCAAAGCTTGCATGCCTAAAACTCCTAACCCCATCTTGAACCTTCAGACTGGAAGTCATTTGTATTTTTAGATAGAATCTCCTTTCCAGAGCTGATGTCTCCTGCTCCATGTAATCAGCTGTGTGTATGGCATTTTTGTAGGACGCATGGTCACCTTGGACCTACGTTCCCAGGCTTCATTAGCATGCGATTACACCACCCTGGGGTGTTTAAAGCAAGTCCCTGAGGCCATAATGAAGCGTGGGCTGGGATGAAGGTGTACTTCGACTTGGTCCAATGACCTCCTATGATCCTAATCAGTGACATGAAGCACAGATTCCTCCATCATCGCTGTAATTACTGTTCAGACATGTTTAATACACAAACATGCTAAACAGTCTTACATGTATCCGGTTTCTGCTGTACATTCCAGACATGGTCTATAAAAATAACTGTAAATACAGCGCTATTAAATTAAACCTGCATGAACAATTTCTTCCAACAATTATGCCATTCATCGTGACATGGATCAGAAAATTTGTTGGACCTGGAGAACTCGTAACTAATGTGTAAGTCAAATATCCTCTATCACACCAACATGATTAAATCACATAATTTGTTACTGACAATGACAGCAATGCTAAATAAAAAAATGCAATGTGTCTTACATTTGCTGTGAATGTTATTTCATTGCAGACAGTATGAATACTTAATGGTTTTTTCTGGTCAACTTTATTTCATTTGTTAATAAACATCCGTTCTTGCATTTCAGGCCTACTACACATTCCAAATAAAGTTGGGACGACACAATTTAGAGCTAGTAATGAAGTTAAAAAAATGATGTGATTTCAATCATGATTTGGTACAACAGGAATATCCACAGAAGGCTGAGTCTTTGAGTAAAGATGGACAGAGGATCTCCAGTTTATCAACTAATGTGTAAGGGAAGTAACTAAATGTTTAAAAACAATGTTCCTCCAAGAAAGACTGGAATGGATTTGCATATTTCTTCCTCTACAGTGCATAATGTCATTAAACGATTCAAGGAATCTGGAGGAATCTCAGTGCATAAAGGGCAAGGGCACAAGCCTAAACTGAAGAGGTGAGATCTCCAGTCCCTCAGACAGCACTGCATCGAGGACCGTCATTCATCAATAGCTGATAGAACCACATGAGCAAGGGATTACTTTATCAAACCTTTATCAAGCACTACAATACAGAGTTACATTCACAAATGCCACTTACAATGTTACTGTACAAAAAATGAAGCCTTGTGTTAACCATGTCCAGAAGCAGCGTCGATTTCTCTGGGCTCGGAGGCATCTGGGATGAACCACCACACAGTGGAAATGTGTATTGTGGTAAGATGAATCAGTATTCCAGATCTTCTTTTGGAAGAAATGGACACCATGTGCTCCTGACCAAATACGAAAAGCATAATCCAGACTGTTATCAGCAACAAGTCCAAAAGTCAGGTTCTGCCATGGTATGGGGTTGGGTCAGTGCCCTTGGCACAGATAAATTACATTTCTGTGATGCAGCATTAATGCAGAAAAGTACGCGATTTTGGAGAAACATAAGCTGCCTTCAAGACGACATCTTTCACAGGGACGTCCATTCATTGTTTCAACAAGACAATGCAAAACCCCATGTTGCACACATCTGGGATGGATGGCTGCAGAGGAGGAAGGTACGGGTCCAGAACTGACCTGTCGCCAGTAGACAATGTGTGGAGAATTGGGAAACAAAAAAGGTTACAATGACAACCCTGTACTGTTGCACGTGTTTGCAGGAAGAATGAGACAAAATCACCTGAAACACTAAATCACTTGGTATAATCGATACGAAAATGTCTCAATTGTGGTGAAAAGGAATGACAACATTACAAAGTGGTAAATGCTTTACTGTCCGAACTTTTTTGTAATGTGTTGCAGGTTTGAAATGCAGGAATGGATCTTTATTAACAAATAAATGAAGTTGACCAGACAAAACATGAAACATCTTGGGTTCATACTGTCTGCAATAAAATAAAATTCAAAGAAAATGGAAGAAACATTTTGTTTATTTTAAATTTGCATTTTCCATACCATCCCAACTTTTTCTGATTTGGGGTGACATGGCCTCATTTGAAAGTGCTGCATTGAAGTTCAGTCTGTTCACCAGTTTTCATCTAGTGTTGGCAGAGCAGGTAGACGTTAGTAATAAGACAAACCCTTTCAGGTCCAGCATCACGCTGTGTCCTGTTTAGACAGTACTGGAAAATTGGCATCATCCTTAGTGGTATGACTAGCTTCAGTTAATGTGCTTTAAAGTTCAGTTTGTTTTTTGTTTGGGATAGATAGAGCCCACTTGCCACTGTCACCACAGGCTTGCTCAATTAGGGCTGGGCAGTTAGATTTTTGTAAAGCTGCTTTGAAACAATGCTCAGTTAAGTGCTCAAATACACTTGACTCTCCTTTGGTTGTGTATTTGTACATATGTGTACACTGGAATCTGCCAACTTTTTGCGCGAGCACCCATAACTGTTGGTTGGATCAGTCTCACATAAAAAATATACTCACTGAATTTACAATTTTGCTACAGTTGTGCTTGAAAGTTTGTGAAGCCTTTAGAACTTTCTATATTTCTGCATAAATTTGATCTAAACCATAGTTCAGTTCCTCTGGTTTGGACTCTGTATTGTCACAGTTTTGCTTGGTTTTGTGTTTAATAAAGTTCCAAGAAATCGGCTTTCTGCATCCGCCTCCCAGTTTCTACCAGCCATGACACAACCTTGTTCAAGCTGTGTCTTTTTCAAGTTGTGGCTAAATTCAGTGAAAAGTACTGTTTAAAGTTGATTCGAGTTCATAAAGTTGAGATATAATCATAGTAAGTAAATAATTTGTTAAAATGTTTTTAAGTCCAGGTTTTATATAAAAAGCAAATACAAAATGGCCATACAAAAAGAGAATAGAAAATTTCATTTATTCATTGATCCCAAAAATGTATCTCATGAAAAGTATCACCTTCATAAAGGTGAAATTATAATGGAAATGAAGCAAACAACTACAGAGCCAAAAGGCAAAGCAGAAAAAAATCAGATCTATTAAAAGTGACTGTAATGATAAGTCTGAGGACTGAATGCTACTCAGTAGGAGAGTGACTTTAAAAAAGGACTAAAGTCTTTATTTAATTGCTAAGCACCGATCTGTCAATCATTCAAACAGAACAGTTTGCCACCAGCCACCAATAAAGAATACGACTTCATTTGCAATAAAATGAACTTGCGGGCAAAGTGCCTTTGGATTTTGTATAATGGAGACCCTGTGTCCATTAGGGTTCACTGGATAACCATTATCAAGCATCTGAGTGCTACATAGAAAATTAGTATTATAAAAATCAAATCCTTCCACGTTGGGTGTACTCCCTGTGTCTGTGTGGTTTTCCTCCGGGTACTCCGGTATCCTCCTATGTTTCAAACACATGCATTAGCTTCATCAATTGACATCTCTAAGTGTGACTAAGTGTGTCCAGTATGTGCCCACGTGCCCTGCGTTGGACTGGCAAATTTAAATTAAATTAATTCAGTTTATTTAACAACAGTCTTCAAGAACAAGGTTACATCACCACTCAAGGTTATATAGAAACTAGTCATACTGTGTATATAAAAATAAATAAATAAATAAATAAATAAATATATATATACATACACATACATACATACATACATACACAACACACACACACACACACACACACACACATATATACACACTCACACTCAGATCGGGCAAATTTATAATAAATTAATAAATAAATTAACCACATGCATGTCTTTGGGCTGTGGGAGGAAACCAAAGCACTCGGAGTAACCCCACACAGACACAGGGAGGACATGCAGACTCTACACAGAAAGAACCCAGTCTGCTCCACCTGGGATCAAACCCAGGACCTTTTTGCTCTGAGGTAACAGTGCTACCCATTGAGCGACCATGCCAGCCCAAGCAGGTATGAAAATGAAGGAATGAATGAAAATGAGCAATTACAATGCATTTGTAAAGCCTTCAGACCCTTTCAACAACGTGGGCTTTATAAATAATTGGACAACCTTTGAGGGTAAGCCTGGCCTTTTAGGACGGGACGGTGTCAATCCCACTCGGGAGGGTGCTGCTCTCATCTCCTGCAACACTGTGCATAGTCTTATGGCAGGGTTAATTAGGAGCTGACTATCCAGAGCCGTGGTCACATTAGATCACTTATAAACAAAGCAGTGATTGTAACTGAAATGATCACTGATAAACGCTTACACACTCTCTGTCTTACTGAAACTTGGATTAGACCGGATGAATATTAAATGAAGCCTTACCTCCTGGATACTGTCATGCTCATTGCCCTTGTGCTAATGGTTGTGGGGGAGGCGTAGTCACAATTTTTGACAAAGAGCTAGGTGTTACTGCAAAATCCTTTACAAGGCAAATTCCTTTGAAATACTGAATCTTAATGTGACTGATCCATCGTTATGGAAGTGAAAACCACACTCAATTCAGCTTCAGCTTATCACTACCCTCCAGGTTCTTATTCAGAATTTCTTCAGGAATTTACTAACTTTCTTTCCTGCTTAGTACTTTCAATAGATAAGGGTTACATTGTAGGTGATTTTAACATTCACTTTGAACATGAGCAGGATTCACTTAAAATTGTATTTGAGTCCATCTTAGGATCCATGGGTATCACTCAGAATGTGATGGGACCAACCACTGCTGTAATCATACTTTAGACCTAATATTAACATTTGGTATCAATATATATAACCTTGATGTTTTCCCACAAAGTGATTTGATTTCTAATCACTATCTTTTAGTATTTGAGCTATCTCTAATAAATAAAATCCTACTGCCTCGCTATCACACCTGTAACGATGATGCAAGCCTTCAGCTTGCATCCATCTTGTTTAGCTCCCCCTGCTCTCTCCTTCCAACCCAGCAGGTGGGGCTGTAGCCACCTGCTGGTCTGTCTCCTATATATACACCCCGCTTCCTGTGCACTTCCTTGTCTGGCTTCTTCACATTGTGGTTGTCCTTTGCTCCTGTTCCTTCGCCCCCAATTCTGGTTTGTCTATTCTTCTTAGCCTTGTCTTTTCCCTTTGTGCCTTAGTCTCTGTTCCTCTGTGTCCTTGGTATTTAATAGTTGTCTTAGCTTTGTTTGTCACATGTTAGCCTATTGTTGTGTTAGCCTGTTAGCTTGTTCCATGTGTTAGATGTTTGTAGTATTTCTGATTGTTATTAGTTTATGCCTGTTTGATTTGTATGCTTGTTTCACCATGTTCACTGTAATTAAATCCTCACCACTTGCACCTACGTCCGCCTCCCGTGTCCTCCCTTGCCTAAACCGTGACAGTAAGCCAGACCATGTTAAAGACATAGCAAGTGTGTCCCCAGTCCTCTGGAGCATGTGGTCTGACTCATCAGAAGATGAGTATCCAGAGGACTACTTAAAGTGGGAGTACCAGCCTCCCTTAACTAAGCTCAGCCTGGACTCTGAAATGGAGATTTCCTGTCCTGCCGTTACTCTCCAAAACCTGGACAGTGGAATCTCCCGTGCTGCCAGGAAGCGCTGCCGGAAGCGGAGGACCACGCCTGCTGACTCAGCGCCTGAGCCCACGTTCGCTAGCTCAGTGCCTGAGCCCAGTACGTCAACGCTGATGCCTGCGATCGCTAACTCGACGCGTGAGCCGACGTCCGCTGGCTCGACCCTGGAGCCCACGCCGGCTAGCACCACGCCTGCGTCTCCATGCACTGCCCACCAGCCCCGATTACAGCTAGCCTGCCACGTGCTGGATCCCCCTCTTGCCATCTGTTCGAGAATCCCCCGGGTCAAGCAGGATTCCTCACTCTTCAGCCCCACCCGCATGCCCGCATCCCCATGTTCGCTCCTGACCCCAGCTCACCTAGCCATGGCTCAGATCCAGCAGGTACTTCAAGGGGTCTTGGGATCAGTACAGACTGCCCGAGAGGTGGTGGGATTTGCGGTGCAAATTGCGGAGACGCTTTGGCAGGAGAGTCTTATTGTGGACTTACGGGCTGTGCTGGGCGCTGTGGACTCTGTGGTGATGCAGGGACTCGTGATAGCTGGATCGGTGTCTGTCTCACCACCCTCACTTCCAGAGGCTGTCAGCTCCAGTGAGGCCCTTCCAGAGGCCGTCAGCTCCAGTGATGCCCCGGGGGTGGCCCAGAGCGCGCCCGCCCCGGAGGAGGGCCAGAGCGCATCACCTGCCTCTGAGCTGGATTTGTGCTTCGGAGCCGCGCCTTTAGAGGGAGGGGGGGTTATGTAACGATGCCTTCAGCTTGCATCCATCTTGTTTAGCTCCCCCTGCTTTCTCCTTCCAACCCAGCAGGTGGGGCTGTAGCCACCTGCTGGTCTGTCTCCTATATATACCCTGCTTCCTGTGCACTTCCTTGTCTGGCTTCTTCACATTTGTGGTTGTCCTTGGCTCCTGTTCCTTTGCTCCGCAATTCTGGTTTGTCTATTCTTCTTAACCTTGTCTTTTCCCTTTGTGCCTTAGTCTCTGTTCCTCTGTGTCCTTGGTATTTAATAGTTGTCTTGGCTTTGTTTGTCACATGTTAGCCTATTGTTGTGTTAGCCTTGTTAGCATTTCCTTTGTTTGTTAGCCTGTTAGCTTGTTTCATGTGTTAGATGTTTGTAGTATTTCTGATTGTTATTAGTTTATGTCTGTTTGGTTTGTATGCTTGTTTCACCATGTTCACTGTAATTAAACCCTCACCACTTGCACTTACATCCGCCTTCCATGTTCTCTCCTGCCTAAAGCATGACAACACCAAGCACATTACTACATCTGCTACTCCAGCTGCGCTTATTAATAACCTACCAAACTTAAAATGTATAACACCTATGGAGCCTAATCATCTTGAGCGTGTAAATGACCAATTAGAATGTGTGTTTTACTCAACCCTGAATATGATTGCTCCTGCTAGGGTCAAATGCATTAGGGGGAAAAAAAAGACTAGTGCCTTGGTACAACAACCACACCTGTACCTTAAAGCAATTAGCACAGAACGTAAGTGGTTACATAGTAAATGGGAAGTATTTAAGATTGCTTGGAGGGATAGCATGGCAGAGTATGAGAAAGCCCTCAGTAAAGCTGCAAATTTCTCCTCAATCATAAAGAAAAATAAGAATAATCCTAGATTTGTCTTTAATAGTCTCCAGATTAACTAAAAATCCCACAGAAAGTGATTCTCAAGTTCTGCGTAATTTTAACAGTAATGATTTCATGACTTTCTTTAACGATAAGATAGAAAATATTAGGCATAAAACTCGATGCTCATCACATCACCAAACCATTCAGCAACCTTCCAGATGCTGCACTAGTGTAGACGTCTGTTTAATTAGCTGTAAATCAAGGCTAGAATCTTTTACCCCAATCACTAATACTGAACTATCCACACTGATCAGCTCGTCTAAGTCATCGTGTTTATTAGATCCAATTCCTACACGTTTACTCAAAGAAGTGATATCTAGTGTAAGAGCCACTGCTAATTATTTTAAATTCATCTCTTACCTTTGGTTATGTGCCGTTATTAAACCACTGATTAAAAAAGCCAATCTTGACATTTGTGTGATATCTAATTATAGGCCATTTTCAAATCTACCTTTTCTCTCCAAAATCTTAGAAAAAGCCTTCTATCAGCAGCTCTGCAGTTACCTCCTAAGTAATGGTATTTATGAAACACTTCAGTCTGGATTCAGACCCCATCATAGTACTGAAACAGCATTAATTAGGGTACTAAATCATTTATTAATGTCCCCAGATAATGGATGTTTCTTTTCTTGCTCTGTTAGATTTAAGTGCAGCATGTGACACTATAGATCACAATGTTTTGCTAAACAGACTAGAAAATACTGTAGGTATTAAGGAATTGGCACTTTCTTGGTTTAAATCCTACTTAACCGACTGGTACCAGTTTGTTCATATAAATAATCTAAGGTCTAAACTCTCAAAAGTGAAGTATGGTGTGCCTCAGGGGTCTGTGCTTGGCCTCCTTTTATTCTCTCTGTATATGCTGGCACTAGGCTCAATTATTCGTAAACATTGCATTAGTTTCCACTGCTATGCAGATGATACACAGCTGTGCATATCAGCCAAAACAAATGACAGCCTTACAGTCAGGAAAATTGAGGACTGTGTAAAGGAAATAAAATATTGAATGTCATTTAATTTTCTTTTACTTAACTCAGATAAAACTGAGGTTTTATTAGTGGTACCCAAGGCTGTGAGAGACAGCTTGGCTGCATCTATCCTAAATCTAGATGGCTGTTCAGTATTTCCCAGTCCGTTTGTGAAAAACTTAGTTGTCATACTTGATTCAGATCTCTCCTTTGATGCGCACATTAGCAGTATCACTCGAATTGCTTTCTTTCAGTTACGTAATATCGCTAAACTTAGAAATAACCTCTCTTTTAGTGATGCAGAGAAACTGGTTCATGCGTTTATAACCTCAAGGTTGGATTACTTTAATGTTTTACTTACTTGATGCTCTAGTAAATCTACAAATAAACTTCAATTAGTTCAGAATGCAGCAGCTCGAGTGCTAACTCAAACTACAAAATTTTATCATATCAGTCCTGTTCTATCATCACTACATTGGTTACTAGCTGAATTCTGTATTGACTACAAAATACTTCTTAAACATATAAAGCTCAGCATGGCCTGACCCCACATTAACTGAGTGAATTCTCAGAGTCTTACAATCCAGCTCATCTACTTCATTCACAGAGTGCAGCACTTCTTTTGGTTCCTAGAATTGAAAAAGTCACAGCAGGGAGAAAGCATTTTTCATACATGGCCCCCCAACTATCGAAAAAACTTCCCACTATAGTTCAAGATCCTGACCAACTCCAAAAGTCTAGGCTAAAGAAATAATTATTTACACAGGCTTTTGGTTAGACTTAAAGTGGGTTGCATGACTCGGGTTACTGGGGCCAGAGTCTGGAATCATGTCTGACCTGCTTGCCTTGTCCTTTGGCTGGGAATGTCTGATAGGCGGTCTGGCTGGGCTTGGCTTCAGTCCCCTTGATCTTGACTTGTGCATCCTTTGCTTAGACTAAGGGCAGAGCTGGGGGTTCATAGTCAAATAGTTTTGTGGTGATCTGGGATGTTGGGTTGCCGATGTCTCATGTAATCCCTCTTGGCTATGTTACCTTCCGGTTCTCCTCTTTCTAGCCTTGCTATAGTTAATGCTGCAGGAGTCTCATGCTACACATGGCATCAATGATTGTTAATCGTCTCTGTGTTCTTAATCAATAACTAATTACATTTTCTGTTTTCTTTCCTGGCTGTGTTCCAGTAACAGTTCCTGCCCCACATATGATGTTCATCAGCTTCAGCTTCATTCAAGTTGTTTCTATCATCAGCTCCAGCTCCACCATACCCGGGCCACACTAGAGGGCAGTAACTCTCCCCCTCCTCTGGTTGACTGGAGAGGAAGTGCTGCCAAGGACTTTCCTTCTGAGACTCAACATTCTAGAGTGACTCTGTGTATTGGACTACATAATGCTGATATGCATATTTTACATTATTTTATTTGAACTATCACTATAAGACTTATTTGTTTAAATAAATTAGCTTCATTCTTACATTTATCATCTACACCACCAAAGAAGGTTGGGTTCCTTTTTGAGTCTTGGTCCTCCCAAGGTTTCTTCCTCATAAAGCTTAGGGAGTTTTTCCTTGCCACTGTCACCCTAGGCTTGCTCAGTTTGGGACTGGCCGTAGATAATGGAAAATAATCTAAAATTGTAAAGCTGCTTTGAGACAATGCTCCATTGTAAAAAGTGCTATATAAATAAATCTGAATTGACTTGATTTTCACTTTTTTCACATTCTATTATTTTGAGGCCTTGTGCTAAAAAAATAAATAAATAAAGTTTACCCACAATTTTGCACTCAGTACTCCATAATGAGAAATTTGAAAATTGAGAATAATTTTTGCAAATATATTAAAAGGGAAAACTAAAATTTCTCTTGGACATAAGAAGTCAGACCCTTTGCTGTGACACTTGAAATTTTACTCTGGGGGCCTACAAAAAATTCTCTTGCACTGAAAGTTCTCAAGAGCATAGTGGCCTACATAATTCTTAAATGGAAGTTTGGAACAATCAGGACTAGATATGGCCACCCCACAAAGTAATCGGTGGAGAAGGGCCTTGAAAAGAGTGACCAAGAACCCAATGGTCACTCTGGCTGACCAAAGGTCCTGTGTGCAGATGTTAGAAACTTCCAGAAGGTCATCCAGGAAGTTGAATCAGTTCATCTGGACATAGATTTTGTTGGAGAAACGTTTCGTCACACATCTAAGTGACTTCTTCAGTCTCAGCAGTTGGAAAACTTCCCCAATCTTATATACAGCACCTTTGCATAACGACTGGTACCAGCACCATTGCATAACAATGGGACCGGTGATCAGTTTAATATGCAGATTGACATAGCCATTAACGACAATGGCCACGTGTGCCATTCACACAGGACTGGGGAAGGACTAGGAGTCATCAGGACACTGTACCACCGAGCAGACAGCGTCCCCACTGACACAGCGGCCAAGGATGGAGAGAAATCTCACATTAAGCAGGCTCTGGGCAAATGTGGTTATCCGAACTGGGCCTTTGTCAAAGCCGGTAAGACGCCCAAACAGTGCTCCAGCAGATCGACGAGAAGAGAACAACAACCGCAGTCTAAGCGTTAAACCAGTGGTGATTCCATATGTGGCAGGAACATCGGAACAATTGAGACGCATATTTGCCAAACACCGCGTCTCAGTGGATTCAAACCCCAAAACACGCTACGCCAGAAACTGGTCCACCCCAAGGATCAGGTCCCCCAGCAACAAACAGAGTAATGTAAGGCGTACGCTGGTTAAGTTGCCGGGAGGATTGCCAGGAATTGTACATCGGGGAAACCAAACAGCCACTGGCGAAACGGATGGCACAACATAGAAGAGCTACCTCATCAGGCCCACCTACAGGCCAGTGGACACTCTTTCAAGGATGAAGACGTGCAGATCCTTGATAGGGAGGAACGATGGTTTTGAACGTGGAGTAAAAGAAAGCCATTTTTGTAAAAAGGGAACGTCCATCCCTGACACCGAGGAGGGGGCCTCAGAGTACACCTCTCACCATCTTACAACGGAGCCATCGCAAGCCCTTTTTCAATCCTGTGTGAATGGCACACGTGGCCATTGTCGTTAATGGCTATGTCAATCTGCATATTTGGGAACTGATCACCGGTCCCATTGGTTATGCAATGGTGCTGGTACCAGTCATTATGCAAAGGTGCTGGTATACAGATTGGGGAAGTTTTCCAACTGCTGAGACTGAAGAAGTCACTTAGATGAGTGACGAAATGTTTCTCCAACAAAATCTATGTCCAGATGAACTGATTCAACTTCTTGGATTTTCTTACATGGATCATTGAGCATGCATCAAGACCTTCCAGAAGGTCAACCTCGCAGGAGCACTCGACCAATCTGTACGTTATGGCAGAATGATCAGACAGAGTGGTCTCCCCTCAGTAAAAAACACAAAAGCCCACCTGTAGTTTGCCAAAAAAGTAACAGCACCAAAAGGACTCTCAGACTGTGAAAAACAAAAAATCTCTGGTCTGACGAAACCAAGATTGAACTATTTATCCTCAATTCTAAGCATCATATCTAGAGAATACCAAGCACTGCTCTTCACCTGGCCAATACCCTCCCTATAGTGAAGCATGGTGGTGCCAGCATCATACTGTGTGGATTTTTTTAAGGGAGACTGGTCAGGATTGAGGGAAAGCTGAATGAAACAAAGTACAGAGATATTCTGCTCGAGAGCACGAAGGACTTCAGACAGAACCGAAGGTTCACCTTCTAACAAGACAATGAGCCCAAGCATACAGCGAACAAAAAAAACAGTAGTCCATAGACCTGACTTGAACCCAATAGAGCATGTCTGTAGACCTTCAATCATAACAGTTAAGGAACAGAATTTCCCAAGTGATAAGCTTTAATTTTTTAAAATAAACTGTATTTCCATTCAGCAAATAAATTGGGTAAGGTTTATAAGGCAGGCTATTACTAAGACACCAACAGAAGAATATTTGAGTGAGATCCCAGAGTTAACAAAAGTCTAGGATCCCATTATAATTTCAGTTACTTGACTAGTGATTCTAAATTTGTTAGATGAAGCTATTAATGTTAATATTATCAGCCAGAGAGAGTAACAGAGCATCAGCAGCTTTGTTGGGTTAAGAGCTGGACTTAACAGGGCCATGAATGACAGAACCAACAAACCTGCAGATGCTGTATAACTCTCCCTTTACATTTATGTCTGAATACATTACAAGAGCCCAGGACGTTTGATTTGCTGTACTGACTTAGTGTTTCTTCAAGTGGACTCATTCCCTCTTGGCTGTGTGCAGCCAGTGAGGTGTGTTTATTTATGTTTATATTGCATCACAAGCATTTACAGTTTGGTTCTACAGTGTGTGTGAGATTGTTAATGTGTGCTTGTAACTGAAGAATCATGGTGTTGTGTATTTCCTGGAGCGAGTAATGTGTAGAACACTTTAGGGTTCGGATACTGTGTAGATGGCAACGTTCCACTCGCGTTTATATTTACATTACAGTAGCATAAAAAGATTATGTGTCTATGGTGATGTGCGGTCAACGGCCATTTTGATCAAATGACCTACTTCACAAAATGTAATGCAGTCGTTAAGCATACCTGTATGTGATTGGTGAGGGGATTACATTTTCGTACCCCATCCACAGTGTATTCCAGACTTGCACCCAGTCCACAGAACCTCTTGTCATTAATAAAGATAGATAGCTAGATAAATAGAGCTTTATTACTCCTGAGGGAAATTGAATGTGAATAAACCAACATTCACTTTAATACTTCCACATCTCCAAGGAGATCATAATACACTCGGTATGGACAAAATTTATCCTGCAATCTGCTAATGTTTGCTTTTGTACATGCATTTTGCGTGACACTTCTAATCAATTCTCAGGCTGTCTCTTAAACTTCAATTAACACCAAGCGAATCAGTGCTACATAATATTATCTGAGATGACAGCTGCTGCTTTGTCTCTAAACTCGCTCTGCATAAAACAGGGGTCACAATATCAGGGCAGAGGCCTGCTGTGACACTCGCATGAATTATTTTGTGCTTTAATTACAGAGAAAGTGAGAACTTGCTCCTGTTTCCCTGTTGTTTCATTGGCACTAACAGCTCGGAATCGTCTGAGACGCTACGCATGCTATAATAAAAGCCACATTATTTTTAATGGCACAGCTATTGAGCTTGTGGCTGCTGCTGGGAGAAAAAATGACACATTTTTCAAAACCAGAAAGAATAATAGTGTACTTAAAAGTGTACTTCTGCTTCAACTTCAGCTGATGTTCCATACTGTTAACATACCAGGGGCTACATCAAACCTCACGCTACAACTCCAAATCAGAAAGAGTTGGGACTTTCATTGCAGACAGTATGAACCCAAGATATTTCAGGTTCTGTCTGCTAAACTTCATTTGTTAATAAACATTCATTCCTGCATTTCAGGCCTGCAACACATTCCAAAAAGGTTGGGACAGTAAAGCATTTACCCTTTTTAATGTTTCCATTCCTTCTCACAACACTTAAAAGACGTTTTGGCAAGGAGGATACCAAGCAACGAAATGTTTCAGGTATTATTTTTTTCCCTATTGTTCCTGCAAACATGCCTTAAGATGTGCAACAGTACAGGGTTGTCATTATCTCATTTTTCCTTTCAAAATTCTCAAAACATTCTCTATTGTAGACAGGTCAGGACTGCAGGCAGGGCACAGAGCCTGGCTTTTGGACTTGTAACTGATAATAGTCTGGATGAATCTTTTGGTCTTTGATTCAGAGCACATAGTGTCCAGTTCTTTAAAAAAAGATATGGAATACTAAATGGTCTGAGCACAATACACGCTTCCACTGTGTGATGGTTCATCCCAGGTCCATCCAAGCCCAAAGAAGTTGACACCACTTCGACAGGGTTAACATAAGGCCACTTTTTTGGACAGTAATGGAATTTGTGAAAGTAACTCTGTATTTTAGTGCTTGATAAAGGTTTGCCAAAGTAATTCTTTGTCCATTTGGTTCTATCAGCTATTGATGAATAATGGTTCTTCATGCAGTGCCATCTGAGGGATCAGAGATCATGGGTGTTCAATTTAGGCTTGTACCCTTGCCCTGAACGCACTGGATTTCCTTCAGATTCCTTGAATTATTTAATGATATTATGCACTGTAGTGGGAGAAATAGGAAAATCCCTTCTAATCTTCTTTGAGTAGCTTTGTTTTAGCTCGAGTTGCTCAGTGGAGTCTGGTTCCTTTCAAGGTTGTTGTTTTTTTTAACTTTCTCCTTGCCCTGTCTCCTTGGCTTGTTTCAAGTTTACACTCAACCTTTTGTAATCCATTTTTCGACAAAACTGCTAAAACTGCTACATAAATAAAACCGATGTCTCCGCAAAGCAAAATAAGGTAGCATAAAATCTAAAAGATGTCCGATTCTTTGTCAAGCACGGAAGCAGAAGCTGTAAATGAAACTGTGCATAAAAACAGCGGGGAGAAAATCGGTGATAAATGCCTCATTCTGCAAAGCGCCGAGCTTCTGCCTCGTCCCCTCGAGATACCTTACCTGAGTCAAATTCATTATGACTATCGCGCTGCGTGTCCTTTCCCTTGTACTTTGCCTGATCCTTGGCCCGTATTTGCATTGCTAATATGCCTCTTGTCTCTCTCCAGGGTCTCTGTAAGATAAATCACACCCAGCAGATGGTCCTTAGCGCTGGCTTCCTTCATGCCTGCATATGGTGTTTCAGGGCCCTTTATCGCTCAGGCCCTCTTGTTTAGCTTTGCTGCCAAAGCTGGTGTCAGACTTTTCGACAGCTCTCTGATTAAACACTAAATATCAGTGGAGATGTAATGCATCTGCTTCATTAGTCTATATGTTTCACCTTGCATTATGTGATGGTCAGTTCTTCTCATATGATAGCGAATCAGTCACAGTTAGCATCTGCACAACTCATTTTGCAATGGATATGACCACAACATGTAGCACTAAGGACATAAGACAAGCCATAGTCAGCTTATCCTGATTTATGCAGTGAAGCATCTCAAGTCTCCACCCTCTTTCACAGTGATTGACAAGTAAAGCTGAATAAACACTCTGGGTGGAGCTTTAAGTCTCCTCAGAGTAAATTAAAATCATATGGCATGCTCTAAAGGCTGAGCGTATACCTCAACTGAAAAGAACTAATCCTCATTTATGCTTGTGCATGTGCTAAATGATAAAGGATAAACTCTGACTTCTGTTTCATTGCAGACAGTATGAACCTAAGATACTTCAGGTTTTTGTCTAATCTCCTTTGTTTCTTTCTTAATAAACAACTATGCCTGCATTTCAGGCCTGCAACACATTCCAAAAAAGTTGGGATAATTTAGGTCTAGTAAGGAGGTTAAAAAAACTAAATAATGACATGATTGCAAACAGGAAATGTCTACAGGTGACTATAATCATGACTTGGTACAACAGCATTATCCACAAAATGCTGAGTCTTTGAGGAGTAAATATGGGCAGAGGATCTCCAGTTTATCAACAGATGCGTGAGAAAATTATTGAAATGTTTAAAATCAATGTTCCGTAAAGAAAGACTGGAATGGATTTAGATGGTTCTTCCTCTCCAGTGCATAATATCATTATACAGTTTAAGGAATTTGAAGGAATTTCAGTGCGTAAAGGGCAAGAGCACAAGCCTAAACTGAAGAGGCGAGATCTCCGATCCCTCAGACGGCACTGCATGAAGAACCGTTATTCATCAGTAGCTGATAGAACCACATGGACAAGGGGTTACTTTATCACACCTTTATCAAGCTCTACAATACAGATTTACATTCACAAATGGCACTTAAATCGTTACTGTACAAAAACAAGCCTTATATTAAACATGTCCAGAAGCGGCATCGACCTCTCTGGGCTCGGACCATCACACAGTGGAAACATGTATTGTGTTCAGACCAATCAGTATTCTAGATCTTATTTGGAAGAAATGGATGGTGTATGCTTCGAACCAAAGACAAAAGGGACCATCCAGACTATTATCAGCAACAAGTCCAAAAGCAAGGGTCTGTCATGGTATGGGGTTGGGTCAGTGCCCTTGGCAAATGTCATTTACAGTTCTGTGATGGAGCATTAATGCAGAAAAGTACACTGAGACTTTAGAGCAACATAAGCTGCCTTCAAGATGGCATCCTTTCAAGGGACGGCCATGCATTTATCAACAGGACAATGCAAAACAAGCCAAACCAGAAAAAAGTTAGGACTGAAGTACGTAAAAACAATTATCTAGCTAGGTTGTATATTAGCTTGGGCTAGGAGAATAAAGTAATGCATATCTTACACAGGTATTTTGCATTCAACGTCCATCTTATCAATGTTCTATTACGAGTCACGCTGGCCTTGTGACGCTAGAGGGCAGTTTTGACCCGCGTTTCGGCCAAGGCATGCGTTAGCGCTTGTCTGCCGCCGTGTGCGTGACTGGCGACACCTGATGGCCGGGCTATTTAAGTGAACGGTTGAGCCCTATACAGCCCTCATACGGCTTTCGCGTGCTCGTGGTCTTTTGTTGGCGCTTCGCTTGTTAGGGAGACTGGTAGACCTATCGCGTTTAGGTGGTAGGCCGTGTAGAGTCCAGAAGGCTCGAGGTACGATAGGGCTTAGCAGCTAGGTTGGGTCAGTCAGCCCCTTGGCTATTGGCTTCCTCGTGCTTACTTTACCCCAGCCTTCGTTTCAAAAGGACCTATTTGGGCTTAGCAGTCCCCTCCACGCTCGGCAGTGCAGTCTTGATTTTGTCATTAACACTGCGTTCCTGGTTTTGAGTCTTAAAGGTTTCATTTTAACATTTGGTTTCTGTGGCTGAGTGGTGAATAGTATTAAGTGTGTGAACTCTCATGCTGCAGCCCAGGGTTCAATCCCCAATAAAGTTATTTTCATTCATTCAGTTCCTTTCCATTTATTTATATTTTGGTTCACCACTTCCATCTGGAGCTGACTGCATTTGGGTCCTAAAACCCCCTGTTTACTTTTGTTTTCATGGTTCGCCTGCTTTTATCATGGCGCATCGTAACACGTTCATATACGTTAATGGCCAAGGTCTTTAAAATTATTAGAAATTAAAATAAAAAGAATAATAATAATAAATAAAAGTCTGTCTTTTAACTCTGAAGGTCGTGGCTGTAAACATCCAGTCACCTCAACAGCCAATTAATGCTGCATATTGACAAGGAGAGATGGGGGTTTCAGTTTAGAAGTCTGTCATTCACTCGAAAGGTCAATACCTTACTGGTATAATGTCATTTGTCATATTTTTTTACAGATCATTCATGTAGTTCAAACCATTATGTACGTCAGTGTCATGGATCTGACACTGTGTCAAAAATTTAATTAGAAAAATAGATTTACTTTTTTACTTGCAGTACATTTAGTACCATGTACTTTTACACTTCTTCTTGAGTACAATATACAAGCCATACTTGGACTGCCAACCCTCCAGCATTGGCTGGCAGATGCCCACAATTTGGTTTGATCTCCTGCAAAACCTGTATTTTCATTGCGGTCATTGCTGGATCCTAGTACCTGAACAAAACAGTGAGCAGGTTGCTGACTGGTTGATAACAGAACAAAAACCACTGTCATACCTGTTCGTGCTCTAATTAATTTAGTAAATGTGTATGTGTACCATGATTAATGTGTGATTTAAATGACCAAACTGTTATAAGCAGGAGCCAAAAATAAGTGTAATTAAAACATAAAAAACTGCAACAACTCTGCACAAGCAGGGACGACACTGGCTTACACAAACGTGTAGCTTTGTGTGCAAAGCTGTACAAATATATACAGAATCAGTGGTCAAAAGGTAACATACTGTATATAATGTTGTTAAATACACTGACTGACAAAAACATGCACCAAGAAGGAGTTGTTGGAATGGAATGAAACATTATAGGTGTAAATGTAATGATGATATATGTAAGTGATTACAATATTAGACACAAGATATGATGACTGGTTCCGTATGATATCCTGCTGAACATCTGCAGATTTACAGATGTTGCAGTAGGGCCTGTAGATCCTGAACACTTGTAGGTGTGGCATCCCAGCTTTGGCAATACCAAAAATGCTTGACTGGTGATAAATCTGGCAACCGGGTAGGCCAAGGAAGTGTTGCAATCTGGCTGAAACATTCTTGGAAAGCCCTTGCCTTATCCTGCTGAAAAATGCTAGTTGGAAGCCCTGCCCTTAGAGGCAACACATGTGGCTGCAGGATGTCCTGCATGTATCGCTGAACTGTTAGTGTCCCTCGTATCACTACTAGGGGTGACTGACTGTCATATTTGATGGCACCCCAGATCATCACACCAGCAGTAGGAGCAGTGTGTCGCTCCACAGAAAAAGCAAGATTGACGAGGCCTCCATACTCGAACCCGACCATCATCGGACGACAAAGATAACTTGGATTCATCACTAAAGACGATACAGTTCCAGTCTCAAGCGTCCTGGTTTCTCGTTCATGACACCACTGCAAACGAAGGTGTCAATGGTAGGACACATAACGGATGCTGTGGCAACAACTTTCTGTCGGCTATGTGTCTGGAAATGGTCCGGACAGAGACGGGTGTGTAGTGAAGGTGCCTCCTGTGTCTGGATAGTGGACAACAAAACTGTGGGAGCTGCTCGTGCTTGTCACCAGATCAAACAATCCTATCTATTTGTGCTCTGTCTGGGCCAACCAGAGCCTGTTCGCTGTGTGTGTACCTTCACAGAACCACTGCTCCCAACACCTAACAGCTAGGTCAGAACGGCCTAGACGATGGCCAATTTATTGGAACAGCCATCGTGCTTCTCTCAGTCCAATGATGCGCCCCCTCTTAAAGTATGTCAGCTGGGCAAAATGTCTTCAAGTGCATCATAGAGGCATGTCTAGCAGTCAATGATCTCTCACCAAGAGGTACATTACCCAAAAGTAGCCTCTGAGAGCCTTTTATTGGGCAACATGGGAAGCATTTTTACACCCTATTGTGGCACGACCCAGTGTCTAATCAGACCATTCCTGTAACCATTTATATATCTGCCTGAAACAGAACTGCAGGCCGAGTTTTGCAGCATTTCCATGTTTCTATCTGGGTGCTTTAGCTTTTCTGTTGATGGGTGTAACTACAAATACAAATACCCACATGCTGCAAAGTTGGCAGCCCTGCATACTCCCAAATTTTACTTGAGTATTGTTTTATCAGATTAATAGTACTTTTGCTTAAGTAAAGAAGTTAGAGGTGGCAGATGTAGTTTTATTTCTCTATTCTCTATTATTTTCAGTTATCTATTATTTTTTCCACATCCTGATTATAAGTCTTATTTTGGGTCTAAACCTCAATGGTGCCTTTTCCGCTCTGCTTATTGGCACAGAGCCTTGCAGATTCATACCAGGCTTAGTTGAGATTTCGGATGTGTTCTCAAACTAGCTTACCCATAAACCCCACAAAAATCTAAAGCAGCCTCGAGCTTACTCTGTGAACTTTGACGAACATGGCATCAGTCTGGAAGACAAAAACATGGGACCTGCTGGAGTGAATTCAGGAACTGTAGTTGAAGGACTGAGGAGATTTGGTTAGCACACCAGATGCGTTGCCCACGTCAGAGAATTAGGTTAAGAACAAAATGAACAAGTCAAGTCAGAGGAAGCCTTTCTTAAATGACATGCAAGTGCAGCTTCGGGTTCAAGCCTGCTAAGAAAAGACACGAGGAATGCTAAACACAGCAGAAAGTGAGAAGATTCGGTTTGACACAGAGGCGCAAAGACGGAACAGCAAGGCATTTTGCACGCATCAAAGGCCAGGGGGCCCGGGGAGGACCAGATTAGCGGTTTCTGCATTGTTGTGACACCTTATCGCGCTGACACATTCTCACAGCGACTGCTCTTCGCCAGGCTCTCGCCACACTTCCTCGACTCGTAGCATGTGTAATTGTGCGACGCTCTCCCCAAAGCCAGACTGTGTTTCCCTCTTAACGCCAAATTGACATCTTTTGCTTGCATTCTCCAGACGCTCGAGATGACTGAGTGCGTTACTCAGTCTCTGAGGCACAGTGTAGCCTAGCGTGGTGGCTATGCTGCCGACAGAGCCTGATTCTTTGTGACAGCAGTGTTTCCTAAAGCGGTACAGATGTGGGCCACTGGGTCACTCAGTGCCCAAATTCCTGCAGGAGTGTCTCAATAGACTCCCATGTAGCTGTAAGGTGAATGGGTTACCTCGACCCAGCTCAACACTAATACACTCGTGTGTGGGTTTATTTATTTATTTATTTTTTCAATGGTCAATGGCACCTGATATTTGTTGGGTGTGATGATTCATGTTTAGTTTTTAGCATATGTAGGATAAAAATTTAATTATACTGTAAAATTAAAGGGATGTAATATTGTAAGGTAAATGCTATTTGTTTCTGAATGTACAGTGGTGCTTGAAAGTTTGTGAACCCTTTAGAATTTTCTAGATTTCTGCATATATTTCTAAAAGTACATAAAAATAACCCAGTTAAACAAATGAGACAAAAATATTATACTTGGTCATTTATTTACTGAGGAAAATGATCCAGTATTACATATTAGTGAGTGGCAAAAGTATGTGGACCCCCCCCCCCTTTTTGGAGAGCAGTGGCTTTCTCCTTGCAACCCTATTGACTTTTTATTAAAAGCTCATTCTCAGGAGATCTTGTGACATTATCTCAAAATGACTATGGAAGCTGAATAGTGGATCTGCTCTGATGGGCTCTTCTAGGTCCTGGAAGCTGAGCAAACCCAGGAGGTGAGGCATCATCGCAACACCATAGTACCTGCTAGCTGGTGTGACTTGAAATTCCCGCTGTCGGGAACCTGCAATGTCACAGTTGATCAGGATCATGAGGGCTGACATGGCTCCTGAGGGGTATCACCATGAGATGTTATTTTTTTCCCTGACTGTGCTCTGTCTGAATGATCACGCTTACTCTCTAATCCCTTGAAAATCTTGTACTATAGCAGAATCTCTGAATCAGCCTTTAGCCTTTCACCCTGGTCAGATTCAAATGAAAGCTGTGCATTTGTCTTTTCATAATGAAATCCTTTGGCACAGCTGTTAAGGGATGAGGGTTTAAGTTTCAGCCTTGTCAAGTTACCATGGCTTGACTCTTAAACCTTTAATTGCTTGGTTGGATTATACAACCCCAAATCAGAAAAAATTGGCACGGCATGGAAAATTTTCTTTACATTTACTTTGACTGTCAGAGTGTTGGCCAACCACGACCAAGCACGAGCAGGCCCTCAACACCATGGAAATGAAGATGCTCAGGTGGCCTCTGAGTCTGACCTGACTGAATCGAGTCACGAACGAGGACTTTAGGAAAAGGTGGGGCGTGGCACCCATTACAGATAAGATGCGTGAATCAAGGCTCCGATGGTACGGCCACGTTGTCCGCAGCAAGGAGGAATCAGTGGCCAGAAGGGCCCTGTGACTGGACCTGGGTGGCAGCAGGCCAAGAGGAAGATCCAAAAAGTGGTGGATGGACACCATCACACAGGGCATGAAGATTGTCAACATCAGCCCCGATGATGCCCTCGATCGAAAGCAATGGAGGAAGGCATGCCAAAAAGCAGACCCCGCACCAAGCGATACTTGAACCGCGAGGAAAGAAGAAGAAGGTTTAGGGATAAATCCAAAAAAACATTATATGTTAGTGTATTTATTACAAAATGGTTCACAGGTAGCTCCTCATTTAGTCTTGTTTTTCCCCAGGACCACATAAAGGTGTTAAAATTTATATTATTCCTATAACTGCAAGCGCCATGAAAGTGCTGCATTCTGGATATGCACCACAAAATATTTATTTATGCCCACAATAAATATTAATATGTTTTTTAAAGGCAGGAAGAGGATAAAAAGAGAAAAGTGTTTGATCCAGTGGGCAGGGGGAAAAAAGGAAGCATTGTGTGCAGGCGCTGCGAGCGGTCTTGATCTCAAATACAGTTCAAATAATGGAAGAGCGATTTCGAGGCCACTGGATGTCGTTATGAAATTTTAATCCATCACTCTAAACTTCTAGTCGGTGCAGGTCAGTCCATTACCTGCAGGTCACGCACACAGACAAAGCAGGTCAGGATGGCTGGGATGGAGAAATCAAGCCCTTCGATGTGCTGCTCAGAGAAGCGTGCTGTTCTGATATAGTTTTTACATTTACAAAAGAAGAACTGATGGTTTTTTGAAAGATCTAATAAGTTAATTACTCATCATTTGCAGAAATGTTTAATATGTAAGCCTTCCTCTTAAGGATAAAGCACCAATTCAGACAGCATGTACACTGTAATTATAGTATTTTTAGTGCATGTTTCTATTTCTGTGTTAACTGCTTTTGCTGTGGAACGACACGTTGTCCCAAATGCTGGTGTGATGATCTGGGGAGTCATCGCATACAACAGTCGGTCACCCCTAGCACTGATACGAGGGACACTAACAGCTCAGCGATATGTACAGGACATCCTGCAGTTGCATGTGTTGTCTCTAATGGCAGGGCTTCCAGCTGGCATTCTTCAGCCAGATAATGCTCGCCCACACACAGCACGGGTTACCCAGAAATGTCCGCAAGATTGCAACAATTGCCAGATTTATCGCCAATCGAGCATGTATCGGACCAGCTGGAACAGCAGGATACCATACGGAACTTGGATGCCTCCATGCCCAACCGTATCTCATCTTGAATCCAGGCTAGAGGCAGCCTAACCGGGTACTAGACCCTCCTTTAATTTGTACAGTTTTCTCCAATAAACTTATTCTTTCACTCTAACATATTAATCACTTACTTATGTCATCATTCACACATAAAAAGTTTCATTCGATCCCAACAACTTCTTGGTGTCGCATTTCATCTCATGTCTCATTTTTGTCTAAGCAATTTTAGGAGAAACGTGTGACAAAGTTGATCTTTATATGAAACGTAAGTGAGAATCACAAATGAGTCTCCTGAGACATCAAAGATCACCAATTGAGCAATAAAATTTTCCTCTGAGTTGTTATGATGTTCATCGAATATATGACCTCATCAGTAAATGACTGACTGAAAGCAAATCTTGCACTAAGAACCTTCCCGGGAGAACATGTTCCAATATATTTTGTCATTCCAGCAAAAAAATGTAAATACTGTTTCTGTCATTGTGATGCAGATCATGTCGTCGTTCTCATGCAAGTAGCTCCTTTAAAGCGAGGAGAGAAATTTCAGGTTGACGTACAGAGTCAATCCCCCCACTTTCGGCATGCTTCACAGATGCTTAAGACTGGCAAGGCACAGAATAAATGCTCTCTTTATCCATGCTTTGGGGTGCCTCGGGCTGAAGGGCAGCTCTCTCGCAAGCTATCAATAGAGAGTCCATCCCGTGAGAGCCACGCAGATTTAGGTCTTATTGGCCAGACTCAGTCAGGTAATGTCCTCCAGGAGTTACTGCTAACTGCCCCTCTTTTCTTTCACTTAAAAGAGTCTCAGGGAGCAGAGCGTCGACCCTCTGAATAACTGCGAGAAATCAATGTCAGCTGAGCACCTGGCAGCTGATTGCGCTCATATGTCAACACATTAGCTCTCCTCACTTTGGGCACAGGTATTGACAGTATTGTTACTCACACATTTTTCATTGTTTTACACCGGAGGAAACAAGATATGCCCACGAACAAGACATTTGGGTGTTAACAGAGCAACACTGGAAAGAACATGACACAGAGGGGGGTTTAATGCAGTGTTCATTTTGGCAGATGATTTTGATTTAGTTTTAGACTTATAAACGTTCATAAACAATGGCTTAAAAACTTAAAGCTACACTATATTGTCAAAATTATTCTCTTGTCTGACTTCACATGCATATGAACTTGAGTGACATCCTATTCTTAATCCATAGGGTTTACTATGATGTCACAGCACCCTTTGCAGCTATGGCTATGAACCCCCAGTTCTGCCCTTAAAATAAGGCAAGGATGCACAAGTCAAGATCAAGAGGACTGAAGCCCAGCCCAGCCAGAGCGCCCACCAGACATTCCTGGCCAAAAGACAAGGCATGACAAGGCAGGCAGGCCAGACATGACTCCAGACTCCGGCCCCAGTGACCCGAGCCATGCATCCCATTCTAAGTCTAACCAAAAGCCTGTGTAAATAAGTATGTCTTTAGTCTAGACTTAAAAATTTGGAGTGTGTCTGAATCTCGAACTAAAGTGGGAAGTTTATTCCATAGTTTTCCAATAGTTTTAATTCTAGGAACCAAAAGAAGTCCTGCACCCTGTGAACGAAGTAGACGAGCAGGTTTGTAAGGCTCTAAGAGTTCACTCAGATAATGTGGGGCCAGGCCATGTAGAGCTTTATATGTTATAAGAAGTATTTTGTACTCAATGCGGAAATTAACTGGTAACCAGTGCAGTGATGATAGAACAGGACTGACATGATAAAATTTTCTAGTTCGATTTAGCACTTGAGTTGTTTCATTCTGAACTAATTGAAGTTTATTTATAGATTTACTAGAGCAACCAGTAATTAAAGCATTACAGTTATCCAACCTTGAGGTTTACTCTTGAACCAGTTTCTCTGCATCATTAAAAGAGGGAATATTTCTAAGTTTAGCAATATTATGTAACTGAAAGAAAGCAATTCGAGTGATGTTGCTAATGTACGCATCAAAGGAGAAATCTGAATCAAATATGACAACTAAGTTTTTTACAAATGGACTGAGCAATACTGAACAGCCATCTAGATTTAGGATAGATGTAGCCAACCTGTCTCTCACAGCCATGGGTGCCACAAATAAAAACTCAGTTTTATCTGAGTTAAGTAAGAGAAAAGTAAATAACATCCAATCTTTTATTTCCTTTACACAGTCCTCAATTTTGTTGATTGTAAAGCTGTCATTAGGTTTGGCTGATATGTACAGCTGTGTATCATCTGTACAGTGGAAACTAATGCCATGTTTACGAATAATTGAGCCTAGTGGCAGCATATACAGAGAGAATAAAAGCAGGTCAAGCACAGACCCCTGAGGCACACCATACTTCACTACTGAGAGCTTAGAACGTAGATTATTTATATATACAAACTGGTACCGGTCGGTCAAGTAGGATTTAAACCGGGAAAGTGCCAATCCCTTACTACCTACAGTATTTTCTAGTCTATTCAGTAAAACACCATGATCTATAGTGTCAAATGCTGCACTTAAATCTAACAGAATAAGAAAAGAAACACATCCATTATCTGAGGACATTAATAAATCATTAGTTCCCTAATTAATGCTGTTTCAATACTATGATATGGCTGGAATCCAGACTGAAGTGTTTCATAAATACCATTCCTTAGGAGGTAACTACAGAGCTGCTGATAGACGGCTTTTTCTAAGATTTTGAAGAGAAAAGGTAGATTTGAAATTGGTCTAAAATTAGATATCACACAAGGGTCAAGATTGGCTTTTTTAATCAGTGGTTTCATAACAGCACATAACCAAAGGTAAGGGATAAATTTAAAATAATTAGCAGTGGCTCTATAATATTAGGGATCACTTCTTTGAGTAAACGTGTAGAAACTGGATCTAATAAATATGTTGATGACTTAGACGAGCTGATAGTGCGGATAGTTCAGTATTAGTAATTGGGGTAAAAGATTCTAGCCTTGATTTACAGCTAATTAAACAGATGTCTACACTAGTGCAGCATCTGAAAGGTTGCTGAATGGTTTGGTGATGTGATGAGCATCGAGTTTTATGCCTAATATTTTCTATCTTATCGTTAAAGAAAGTCATGAAATCATTACTGTTAAAATTACACAGAACTTGACAATCACTTTCTGTGGGGTTTTCAGTTAATGTGGAGACTGTATTAAAGAGAAATCTAGAATTATTCTTATTTTTCTTTATGATTAAGGAAAAATATGCAGCTTTAGCTTTAGTGAGGGCATGTTTATACTCTACCATGCTATCCCTCCAAGCAATCTTAAATACCTCTAATTTACTATGTAGCAACTTACGTTTTAAACTCCGTACTGATTGCTTTAAAGGTATGGGTGTGGTCATTATACCATGGTGCTAGCCTTTTTTCCCTAATGCGTTTGACCCTAGCAGGAGCAACTATATCCAGGGTTGAGCGAAACACACATTCTAATTGGTCATTTACACGCTCAAGATGATTGGGCTCCATAGGTGTTATACATTTTAAGTCTGGTAGGTTATTAATAAACTCAGCTGGAGTAGAAGATGTGATAGTGCGCTTGGTGTGATAACGAGGCAGTAGGATTTTATTCATCAGAGATAGCTCAAATACTAAAAGATAGTGATCAGAAATCAAGTCACTTTGTGGGAAAACATCAAGATTATCTATATTGATACCAAATGTTAATATTAGAGCTAAAGTATAGTTACAGCAGTGGGTTGGTTCCATCAAATTCTGAGTGATACTCATGGATTCTAAGATGGACTCAAAATCAATTTCAAGTGGATCCTGCTCATTGTCAAAGTGAATATTAAAATCACCTACAATTAAAGCCTTATCTGTTGACAGAACTAAGCAGGAAAGTTAGCAAATTTCAAAGACTGGAACGCAGTCCAGCGGTGTGTGGAATTGTTCCTATCTTGTAAATACTCTTTCACTAAATAAGTGCAGCCATTAACAGGAATACCCTGGTAGAACCCTCATCTGATAAAACTAAGGCGAGGAAATGAGGTAAAAAAATCACATAACACATTTTTTATTTGTGCAGCTTATTTACAGTATGTTAAGAGCTCCAAGGTCTGCATTATAGCTCCTGTCCTTATATCTTATACTCCAATAAATCAGCCATGGTAAACAGCAACCACGGAGGAGATTCATCAGCATCAGACAGCTGATTTTAATTTCTAATGTGGAGTAGTAATTCAGCTCATCGGGTCAGAGGGGACACAAGTCTCCGCCCCTTCAATGCCCGCTGTCCACCTTGTAATAATAACTCATGTGAGAGCTCGCTGAGACAGCCAAGTCTTTGGAGAGAAAGATAGCTTTAGATAGGATGCTGACATTCAGAACAGATTTTCATCAATTCATTAGTTGATGTTGGTGTGTATTGTCATTTATATGATATTTACATTAATAACAAGTTAGTTACATTAACGATTAGTGGTGTCACTAATTTTAAGTTCCGCCTTAAAATTACTGACACCACATTATAAACCAAGCTGGCCTCAATAAAATATATGCAAATTAGAAATTTGATCTCACAAATACATACTACCTAAAATGATCTACCCTAAATAAATCATAAATAGCTATGCAAATATAACAGCTTTATTCACCTTTGGGTCAGTGAAGTCAAACAAGATGAAAAATTGAAAAAACCCTGTTAGTTCCCCCTATACCCATTATGGGACCTGATTAAAAGTTGATGAAATTTAGAATTTAAGCCACACCTCATATATACTTTTACAGAGCGAGTTACAATGGTGCTTGAAAGTTTGTGAATCGTAATTTGATATATTTCAGCATAAATATGACCTAAAACATCATCAGGCTTTTACACAAGTCCTAAAATTAGATAAACGGAACCCAGTTAAACAAATGAGACAAAAATATTATACTTGGTCATTTATCTATTAAGGAAAATGATCCAATATTACATATTAGTGAGTGGCAAAAGTATGTGAACCTTGAGTATTAGCAGTTAATTTGAAGGTGAATGGTGAAGTGGGATGACAGTCAGGTGTGAGTGGGCACCCTGTTTTATTTAAAGAACAGGGATCTATCAAAGTCTGCTCTTCATAAGACATGTTTGTGGAAATGTGTCATGAACAAATGAAATTTCTGAGGACCTCAGAAAGAGAGTTGTTGATGCTCATCAGGCTGGAAAAGGTTACAAAACCATCTCTAAAAAGTTTTGACTCCATCAATCCATAGTCAGACAGACCGTGTACAAATGGAGGAAATTCAAGACCATTGTTACCCTCCCCAGGAGTGGTCGACCAACAAAGATCACTCCAAGAGCAAGGCGTGTAATAGTTGGCAAGGTCACAAAGGAACCCAGGGTAACTTCTAAGCAACTGAAGGCCTCTCTCACATTGGCTAATGTTAATGTTCATAAGTCCACCATCAGAAGAACACTGAACAACCATGGTGTGCATGGCAGGGTTGCAAGGAGAAAGCCACTGCTCTCCAAAAAGAACATTGCTGCTCGTCTGCAGTTTGCTAAAGATCACGTGGACGAGCCAGAAGGCTATTGGAAGAATGTTTTGTGGCTGGATGAGACCAAAATGGAACTTTTTGGTTTGAAAGAAAAGCATTATGTTTGGAGAAAGGAAAACCCTGCATTCCATCATAAGAACCTTATCCCATCTGTGAAACATGGTGGTGGTAGTATCATTGTTTGGGCCTGTTTTGCTGGCCATCTGGGCAGGGACGGCTGGATATCATTGACCTGGAACAATGAATTCTGCATTATATCAGAGAATTCTAAAGGAAAAACGTGAGGACATCTTGTCCATGAAAATGAATATCAAGAGAAGGTGGGTCATGCAGCAAGGGGGGGGGGGGGGGGGGGACAACGACCCTAAGCACACAAGGCGTTCTACCAAAGTTGAAAGGTTAAAGAAGAATAAAGTTCAGCTTTTGGAATGGCCAAGTCAAAGTCCTGACCTTAATCCAATCGAAATGTTATGGAAGGAGCTGAAGCGAGCAGCTAATGTGAGGAAACCCACCAACATCCCAGAGCTGAAGCTGTTCTGTACGGAGGAATGGGCTAAAATTCCTCCAAGCCGGTGTGCAGGACTGATCAACAGCTACAGGAAACGTTTAGTTGCAGTTACTGCTGACTCTAATTTCACCTTCAAATGAACTGCTAATCCTAGAGGTTCACATACTTTTGTCACTCACTAATATGTAATATTGGATCATTTTCCGCAATAAATAAATGACCAAGTACAATATTTTTGTCTAATTTGTTTAACTGGCTTCTCTTTATCTACTTTTAGGACTTGTGTGAAAATCTGATGATGTTTTAAGTCATATTTCTGCAGAAATATAGAAAATTTTAAAGGGTTCACAAGCTTTCAAGCACCACTGTATATTGAGATGTGGCTGCTCTTAGAGATTCTCACATTGATATATATTGTAATCAATACATCTTTAACACAGATGATATGCAGTCCATCACAGTGTATAAAGTACATTTAGTTTACAGATTCAGAAGCCCCAAGTACTGCAATTTCCCCAATCACTCTTGTATTATATTTACAGCCTCTACAGACCCAGCACCGTTGTAATTCTAACCATTAACACGTGCCCCTAATGTAATACATTAATTGTCATACTAAGAAAATGAATCCAATTAACCTGATTTGTCAGTTAATGACATTAATAACCCTCAAATTATCTCTCTATGCTTCTCTTACTACTTATGATTGGGAGATCATCAAGTTCTTATCACAATACTCATGCACAAAAAGAGCTTAACATGTGGTAGTTATAAGTGGATTCAGCCTGGAATACAAATATGTTAGTTAGTCATTTCTCCAGAACCTCATTCCTGACTGAACAGTATAATTAAGAGCCCATTTTCTTAACTTTCTTTAAGAGTCCATGAGGTGAACAGTTTGTAGTTGAACTTAAACATAATCTATTTATATTCTATACAGTATTTAATTTATTTAATAAGTGTCTAGAGTTTACTTGTTTAGAACAAGCTAGTGAGTTCTGAGATGACAAACACTAGTGGATCATCTGGAAATACTATGCTTCATTTTTCCAACTTGTTTTAACAACAAGGCTTAAACTGTCAAAGCCAAGGGGGATTAAGCACTTTTTTGACAGACTACTACTCAGTGCAGGATGTAACAATATAAACCCAAGGTGCACTTGGGCCAGACCTGTGTTCGACTCGCAGCACTGCATTCACTTGGACTGCTATGAGCTGAATGCAGGCCGATTTTGCATCATGTTAAATTAATTACATTTTGCATCATATTAAATTAAACTGTTTTTAGTTCAAGTTTTATTTGTCAGGTACAAATAGCTATGCTAGTACAACCATTAGGAAAATGCTTGGCAGCAAGCATTAGAGACGAGACAAAAACAAGGCAAGTTCTCAGCAACTGGACAATATATGAGACAAGTACCAAGACAAATGTAATATGAATACAGTCGACCAACAATAAATACCGATTAGAGGCGATACACCAGCCGTACCAATTTAATTAAGTAATAAAAACAGTAGGTGTGTGTAAAATATGGCAGCACAATAAAAATTTCCAAACGTAGACGGGTGCAATAAAGAATGTGCAAGTTAAATAAACGTGCAAGCAGGACGCAGTGTAAGAGACCAGCTGGGAAAATCCTGAACATTAATAGAAGCAGTGTGTGTATGGGCTATATCTACAAGGTATAGATGGTGGTATATTTTGTGGGATCTATCGATAACGATAATTAGATCTTTACTTTACATGTACAAGACAGAACAATAATGTGAAACCTCCAGCAGCACTGCTGTGTCTGATCCTTTCATACCAGAACAACTATTTGAGTCTTGGTCCTCCCAAGGTTTCTTCCCTGTAAGGTTTGGGGAGTTTTTTCTTGCCACTGTCTCCTCAGACTGGCTCACTTAGGGCTTTGAGCCAATATTTTTGTAAAGCTGCTTTGAGACAATGCTGTGTTATTAAAAGCGCTATATAAATAAATTTGACTTGACTTGACATGTAAGTGTTGGTGATCAAACGTACCACTTCAGTGTCATCTTTTATGAAAACTGACATGATATTTGAGGTGTGGGAGGAGATGCAGTCACGTGTGTGGACTGAGTAAAGGAGAGAGCTCAGAACGCACCCCTGTGGTGCCCCGGTATTGGTGATTTGAGGCGATGAGACGTACTTGCCGACACTCACCACCTGTGACCGACCTGACAGGAAGCTGAAAATCCAAGTGTACAGAGAGAGAGGTTCAACCCAAGGTCAGCAATTTGCATACAAGCCTGATGAGCTGATGGTGTCATAGGATGAACTGAAATCAATGAACAGTATCCTTGCATAGTTTCCTTGTCGCTTATCCAAGTGAGCTAGACCAGTGTGCAGTGTGTGTGCAATGGCATCATCCATGGTTCTGTTTGGGTGGTATGCAAACTGTAGTGGATTGTATTGGATGGCAGCCATTTAGGTTTGAAGGGGTGGCCACTTTTGGAACAGAGACAATAAGAAATCTCTGGGAGCTATCCAGAATTGAGAAAGATTAAAGTTTTGGTGAATAAGTAGGTCAGCACAGATCATGACAACGTGTCTGTGTAGCCCATCAGGCCCTGCAGTTTTCCATGTATTCACTCTTCTGAAAGCCCTTCCCTGAATGGGAGTGCTTGAATCCAAATGCACCATCTACCCTATGGCCAGATGTTTCTAATATCTCATTGTTTCATACACATCTTAGTTTGTCGTGCTGGTATGAGTGTATCAGACACAGCAGTGCAGCTGGAGTTTTTAAACAACTGAAAATAGTCCACCAACCAAAAATGTCCAGCCACCAGCATCCTGCAAGCAATGATGAAGGATTAGAGGATGACTAACACAAACTGTGCACAACAAATGAGCTACTGTCTCTGACTTTACATCTACAAGGTGGAGCAATATGGTAGATGTGTCTAATAGTGAACATAGTGCTTAAAACTCCAGCAGCACTGCTATGTCTGATCCACTTATACCAGCACAACACATACTAACACACCACCACATCAGTGTCAGTGCAGTGCTGAAAATGATCCTCCACCCAAATAGTACCTGATCTGTGCTGGTCCTGTGGGGGTCCTGAGCATTACAGAACAGACTAAAGGGGATTAACAAAGTATGTAGACAAACAGATGGACTACAGTCTGTAATTGTAGAACTACAAAGTCCATCTATATGGTAAGTGGAACTGATAAAATGGACAATCAGGGCAGAAACATGCAGGTGTACTTAATAAAGTGGTTGTGAGTTTTATTGTACTAGCTAATATGGACAAAACACTACATTTATTGGACTTTATTTGTTTGTAAAAAACTGAATTGCACAACAAACTTCCGTGAGAAAGCACAGGAATGCCTGCGAGTAGACCAGAGCTGTTTCAACCGTCATTTTTGAAACTTGAAATAAGATTGCTAGACTGAAAAGAATCTCTGCAGGATTAACATTCAGCTTAAATATCATCAGGGTTATTTGGCAAGCCTAAGTTGTATTTGAATAAGTCTGAAAACAACATGCTTGTTTAATTGGATAGTTTATTTTAACAATATCAATCACGGCTATGAAATCATAGCTATAAATTTTATAGCAGAATCATATACAGATACGCTTTACATAACGTCACTTTCAGGCTACATCCGATGGCATAAACGCCCATGGGCCAAAAAGTTTATTAACCTACGCAAGCCATATATTACATTGCCAGATACATTAACTTAAACAGAGTTGTACCGATAGACATAATGTCATGCTTGCAGCCAGGAACAAGATGGAGAGAGACATAAGTGCAAGTGGTGGTGGCTTACTGAATGGCATAGTGATGCAAAAACAAGTGGATGGCTAATGTGGAAACAACAGACAAGATATACAGTGCTGCTTGAAAGTTTGTGAACCCTTTAGAATTTTCTGTATGTCTGCATAAATATGAGCTAAAACATCATCAGATTTTCACACAAGTCCTAAAAGTAGATCAAGAGAATCCAGTTAAAGAAATGAGACAAAAATATTATACTTGGTCATTTATTTATTGAGGAAAATGATCCAATATTACATATTAGTGAGTGGCAAAAGTATGTGAACCTCTAGGATTAGCAGTTCATTTGAAGGTGAGATTAGACTCAGGTGTTTTCAGTCAATGGGATGACAATTAGGTGTGAGTGGGAACCGTGGTTTATTTAAAGAACAGGGATCTATCAAAGTCTGCTCTTCACAAAACATGTTTATGGCAGTGTTTCATGGCACACACAAAGGAGATTTCTGAGGACCTCAGAAAAAGTTATTGATGCTCATCAGGCTGGAAAAACAGTCAAACAGATTGTGTACAAATGGAAGAAATTCAATATCGTAGTTACCCTCCCCAGGAGTGGTCGACCAACAAAGATCACTCCAAGAGCAAGGCGTGTAATAGTTGGTGAGGTCACAAAGCACCCCAGGGTAACTTCTAAGCAACTTTAAAACTTTTAAACTTTAAGCGAGGGTCAAAACAGGCAGTACATGATTATAACAGGCAGTATAATCCAAATCGTCAGGTGAGAGTCGTACTCCGGTGAACACAAACAAGATCATAACCATTTTTACATTTACATTTACAGCATTTAGCAGACTCCCTTATCCAGAGCGACTTACAATTGGTACAGTCTTACAATCCAAGCAATTGTGGGCTAAGGGCCTTGCTCAAGGACCCAACAGTGGCAGCTTGGCAGAGATGGGATTTGAACCCTGGACCATTTGGTCCATAGTCCAGTACCTCAACCGCTAGGCTACCACAGTCCATGAGAGACTTCAGAATGTACACGCTCGTTATACTTAAGGAAACAGAGGCAATGCTTCTCGAGGAAGGACGTTCACGAGCCGGTTAAATACTGAGAAACAGTGTTGTCCAGTATTTGTACTCAGGAGACGGTGGTCTGGAAGAGCTGTTCAGAGGGATTCACGTGGACAGCAGTAGGATTGTGGGAGTTGTAGTGCAATGTAGACTCCACACAAAAAGGACTCAGACCTGTCCACCTGGGACTGAACCCAGGACCCATATCCAGTATAAGATCATATTCAATATAAGATTACAATATTAGATTATTAGCTTCACCTCCATATTTCTACACTCATTGCCATTTTACCATTTTCACGTACCATAGAGAAGCATTTTGACATTTTATAATTACAGAGTGTAGTCCATCTCTTTCTCTACATACTTTGTTAGTCCCTTTTCTCTGCTAATGGTCAGGACTCTCACAGGACCAGCACAGATCAGGGTACTATTTGAGTACTATTTGAGTAAGACTACAACGTGCTCCTATATGATAAGCAAAACTGATAAAATGGACAATGATGGTACCTAACAAAGAGGTGACCCCAATAAAGTGATTGGTGAATGTATCTGAATCTGAGCTTATTTCTGAATCAGATTCAGATTGCATTTTTTTCGAGAAGCAACCCAAAATTTTACCTGTGCCTACAACTTTTAGATGTTCTAAACATCAAAATATGAAATTAGCATGTCTGAATTTTATTTTTTCTCAGAACTTAAGTGACTGTGGGTCATAAGTGGATTGAACTGAACCATCAAGTTGAGGTCTGGTTCAAAGATCTGGACCATATGGCTCCGGCCAGCTCTGGACATTCATTCATTCCAGTCCGCATGCCAGATCTGGGCCAGTGATTTTTTTTTATCTGGTTTGCTGGAGCTGTTCCGTATGTGGGCCAGAGGGTCCATGCTGGCTGGAATTGACTTTCTGCCAGCCTGTTTTGCTGCCACTGCAGGCTCTGACATTTAATGATCTTTAGACAGAGCGATGTCACATTTATCAGTCTTCATCAGAGCCGACACATCCCAATTGCCCAACTGTAAACACACAAGCACACATGCGTGCACACACAAACACACACACACAAACACACACACACTGACTCTTCTACAAACAGATTCGCATTCTTGCTTTCAGATGTTCAGGCCAATTAATCAGCACCCATGTTTACTTCCCAGTAGTCCTGATACCGACCATGATCCCAAATTTAAATCTAAAATCAGAATTCTCCAAGACTCTAGGATTTCACTTCTATGGCAGAAACCAAAGTGTTCTGTGGTATCGTAGTTATTTCTATTTTAACTCATCACTGGACTCATCTTGGATCCAGAATCTGTTAAAGGAGGGCACTGTGAGGCAAAATTTTAGGAAATGTTTATACAATTAAAGGAAATATCTATAAAGGATCAAACAAGCCGTCCCATTTTAGCAAGTGAATTGTGGTTAATAGTTTGGGGCTGGTTTGCCCCAAATTTCCTTTCAAGGTTCCTTTTAAGATTCCTTCTTTCCTTGCCACTATCACGTTTGGAAGTTCATTTGTGGTCTCATATAATAAAAAAAAAAAGAAAAACGTCTTATTAAAGCTGTATAAATAAATACATTTACGCTAAGCAAAGTGTCTGGCCTTTGCTCCGATACTTTTGCGCTACAAGGCCAGTTTACTTTTGTAGAAGTAACAGTAGTGTTATCAATGGTAGTCTCAAAATCATTTTGATTTGTTTTCCTGCAGACATCGTTAAACTCAGTATAGCTGCGCAGTTGTGATCTTTTGGTGTGCAAAACTACAAATTAAGGATCAATACTCAATCAATAGTACAAACTTTCTGCATTGATTTCAAGTCCCTGTACAAATAAGAGGCAACAGATACTAAAAAAGACCATCTGAAGCTGTAGCTGAGTTAACATCACAGGGACTCACCACAGCCCTTTTATAGAGAACATCAGCACCAATCAGTGAGAACACCGAGCCTAAAGACCAGAGCGGAATCGAAACCACTCAACATTAGTACTGCAAAGGAACTACAGAAGCAAATGGAGACGTCACAAACAATCAAGCACCATAGGGCACTACTGCTGTAGTATTTGAGCTCCAACATGATGAAGAATGAACACAAATTAAAGCAACTTTACAACAAAGAACTACAAAACAGCAAGGTGCTTATGAAGGTGCCAGAACAGATATCAGTTACGAAAAATAACTATGGTTATTATCCATGTTCTTTTGGCAGAAATAAAACTGTAAAACTTACCAGTTAAGGACAAACACCTCCAGTGAATTCAGATTAGAGGACCTGCTGCAAAACCTCTTTGCTTACACAAATGCTATATTAGAGATTTGTCAAATCATGTCAAATCAAACATCACAATCTCTTAATAACCTACATATGGAATGCAATACTAATACACAGAATCTAGTTTTTATTTATTAATTGTGAAAAGGTTTTTCGCATGTGTAGTAAATCTAAAAATCTTCAGCAGCATGCAGGCATGAAGAACAACAATGTAGTCCATGAAAAGACAAAAGAGCATCGTTTCTGCAAAGGTGTGGCAAGAAAGATTTCCAGCATATTCCCTGTATCTGCAGGACTTTATTTAGTATCTGCAAAATTAATTTCTGCAAGCTTGCAAAACTGGTACAAGTTTTCAGTTCAGACGTTACCCAAGGCAGAAAGTCGTGTAAAATTACTATCTATACCAAAGTGGATGTTTTCTGTTGGATGTCTCCCAGGTTCACAAGTATTTTGCAAACTTGGCTGCAGCTCATAGTGCAAACAAACAGCTTCAGTAGAGCCAAAGCTGGTCAAGTATTGTCAGGAAATTGACATGGTAGAAGGATACAGTGCACCTGTATTTTAGAAAAAAAAGTGTAGCTTGGGCACATTTGCAGTTGATCTCCGAACTTTTTATTGAGTTATTAGAATATGTATGTTATATTTAAGCTTGTGTTGTGCACAGGTTGTGTTAACTTCTTTTTCAGTTTGAAAATGACCGCCTGTATGATTGGATGCAGATGCTGGTTTGATGACGAGGAGTAAAACAGTGAGCGCCTTTGTCTCCCTCAGTAACACACCCTTCATAAAAATGCCATAAAACAGAGACATTCTGACATGGCGCACTTGCTGTAGATGGATTGGATTGATGGACCAGCTGCTTGCAGTCTTTAGCAGCCCAGCTCTGGGCCGCAGTGGTTGTGCCCTGCAGATTTATGGGACAATAATGCACCTTCGCCCCCTTCCTGCTGCCCTCCACATCATATCCTATTAACCTTGGTAATGTGTAGCAATGGAGGTATGGCCACTGGTGTAATACTGCTAAAATAACGTTTTTGAAGCCTCGCCCCCTCAGCACAACCCTTAGGGGCTCGAGATGTGATTGCAGACAGGGGGGAACATGATGAGGTGCAGAGGACACGCGCCGGCGTTAAGGTCCAATCCAAGAATCCTCCTCTATCCTAGATAAAGCACACGATAGGACGGGGGCGTGTTTGGATGATCGGTATCGGCAGTGTTGAATTTACTCCCAGTTTAATCCTGTGTGGTGGCTGAATCAATATTTATAGAGTTCAACAAGCCCATATGGTTTTACCAGGAAAGCTTTATGACCAAGGACGTGCCCCAAAGAAACCGCTTTTATGCAAACGCGCTGGGTGAAATGGGACGTAAGTAGCAGGATATGATGATTAATTAGTACGTACTCAGCCAGTCATATTAATCATGTCATACCTTAACAAAAGCGCTGCGCTAAGCACAACAGCAGCACACAAAGAGAACAAGGGGCCGTACCTGACATAAGCAAATATGCGGCATAATATATTCCATTAGTGGGGTAAAGCACTGTGAATTAGGTACAGCAGAGGTGAGTATGTTTGATGCTATTTATCAGATTTTAAAACATGAGCAAAATTAACAAGCCTGTACCAGTGTCCAGCAGCTTAAGGGTTGAAATGAAAATACTATTTCACATAATGATAATAAACATTTTATCCGATGTCCATATCAATCCCTTTATCATTTATGCACAGCACAAAGACAAGCATCACTTATTTTCTTTAAAAAAAAACACTAATTTCACCAAAGCGACAAATTTTCGCATTACGCAAAAAGCCTGCTTGCTGGCCCGCCCTCGGAGTGAAGCGTTTAGCAACTACAGTCTTGGTAATGACACACCAACCCCCACAACCACAGACTTTGTGTGTCAATCCATAGGTACATATTTAAAGCAATTTTATTTGTGCATTCAAATCCATGTGCAGGCAACATAAATGCTGTATCAGCACTGCATAATACACACGTCCAAAGAAATTGCAGGTAGGCTAGAAACAGTATCAGCATGTCTGTATTATGACATATTTAAATATCAGTGTATATGTAAGCCCGATGCCCAGGATTGCTGCAAATCTGTCTTTCCACATTCCGCACAGCTGTCCTTGGCGTCAAAGCACAAAAAAAAAGGATCATTTCTCTGTAGCGCAGACACCGTCTACTTTATTGCAGGTAAAAAGTACTTTTCAGACCAAGACTCAACCATGGCACCAACTTCACAGAGAGCTGCACATAGAAACATAATATCTATGAATGCCACTATGTGGTCTGAATGTGTTCCTGCATGCACTGGACATGACGTGCATAATACACGCAAACAAATTATGAAACATATGTACTATGTGAGGTGCCGTACCTATGGTTGAAAAAAAATCGAGTGTCTTCAGTAGAATACAACCAGAAATAATTTTGTATACTGCATTGTATGTATGTATACTGTAAGTATGCATTATTAAAAAACTGAAAAAAAAAGAAAAAGGGGGAAAAAAAACTTCAGGAAAGGTTCTCCAAATGGGTTCAAGATGTGGTTAGTACCAAGGGATGTCACACTAAATGCTGCCTTTTGCCTTTTTGTTCTGAAATTTTGTTTTTATTTTATTTATATATTGTTTACATATACATTTTGTATTTTCTGTTTGTATCTTACTGAAGAGATTGAGAAATAATTCCGGATAGTCATTATACCATTGCTAAAACCACAAATCTACCGGTGGCCTAAGACTTTTGCTCAGTACTGTATGTGTATGTATTTGTGTATATAGATAAATAGATATAGAGGTAGATAGGTAGGTACATATACATACAGTGGTGCTTGACTATTACACTCCTTGCTCTTGGAGTGATCTTGGTTGGTCGACCACTCCTGGGGAGGGTAACAATGGTCTTGAATTTCCTCCATTTGTACACAATCTGTCTGACTGTGGATTGGTGGAGTCCAAACTCTTTAGAGATGGTTTGTAACCTTTTCCAGCCTGATGAGCATCAACAACTCTTTTTCTCAGAAATCTCCTTTGTTCGTAGATTGTGGTAGCCTAGCAGTTTAGGTACTGGACTATGGACCAAAAGGTCCAGGGTTCAAATCCCCCCTCTGCCAAGCTGCCACTGTTTGCTCCTTGAGCAAGGCCCCCCTAACCCACAATTGCTTGGATTGTAAGATTGCATCAATAGTAAGTCGCTCTGGATAAGGGCATCTGCTAAATGCTGCAAACGTAAATCGTAAACGTGTCATGAAACACTTTCACAAATGTGTTGTGAAGAGCAGACTTTGATAGATCCCTGTTCTTTAAATAAAACAGGGTGCCCACTCACACCTGATTGGCATCCCATTGATTGAAAACACCTGACTCTAATTTCACCTTCAAATTAACTGCTAATCCTAGAGGTTCACATACTTTTGCCACTCACTAATATGTAATATTGGATCATTTTCCTCAGTAAATAAATGACCAAGTATAATATTTTTGTCTAATTTGTTTAACTAGGTTCTCTTTATCTACTTTTGGAACTTTTGTGAAAATCTGATGATGTTTTAGGTCATATTTAGGCAGAAATAAAGGGTTCACAAAATTTCAAACACCACTGTATACAATTATTTGGCAATGGTATAATGACCATATATAATTATGTCTCAATCTATTTATTAGAGACAACCAGAAAATACTGGGAATGTGTATGGATTTATTTAAAAAAATGAAAAAGAATAAAAAAATCCATAGGCTACAGTGTCAAAAATTTAGTGTAACCTCCCCTTACACTTGAGCAATAGCAGCATCTGGCAGCTTCATTGGGATGCCAAGCTGCCCCTTCTACAGTCCAAAGAAGCTTGATCAGGTATGTTTATGTTGGAAGGGTAGCAGCCAAGAAACTATTTTTTTGTAAGGGAAAGAGGGTGAAGAGTCATGAATCAAAGTTTTAAAATTTTGATTCCAAATTTTGGCAATATTTTATATACGGTCATTAAACCATTGCTAAAACAACAAATCTAATGGTGGCCTAAGACCTTTGCACAGTCCTGTATATTAATCTAGATTTTGAGGGACACAGAGAAACATCATATGCCAAAAATCTCACCCATCTCCAGCAATATACATATAATAATCAAGGATGTTATATTATAGGGTGGTGCTACTCCCCTGGAATAGCTGCTCATTTTTAGTATGCAATTTTGTTTGTGCCCACTGGTGAAATCCCAAAATGATCAAATGCAGAGGTTAAATGTAGTGCTGAGTTTAGAAACGAGCCCTTTGGGCTCTTTCAGAAATATCAACGCTGATATTAGGATTGCGTTACCTCGTTCCGTGGAGCTTTCACTTCAGCATGACAGAGCGGTGCAAGGTCAGGTGTAGTCCCACAGTATTTACAGCATTTACAGTATTCATCAGAACACCCTTATTCACAGCCATTTACATTTAAACATTAAACCATTAAAACATTTTGGGTTTTGATGGGAATCTGAGATTTGAACTTACAACCTTCCATTTAGTTCAGGCCCTTGTGTATGGAAAGACATAACATGACAGGGAAACAACCACATACATATTCCATTTGGCAGACGTGTTTATGCCGGATGAACTTCCTGATGCAATTCTTCCCATTTATCTGGTGTTGAGACCCAGCACTAAGCATACACCCCAGCAGCTGGGCTTTTTCCATAAACACACCACTCCAACTTCAACTTGGAAGTTCCACCCCAGACAGAACCCAATTCCTCTGCCACTGCCATTTGGAGCGGCTGGCTCTACCCACTGAGACGTGAATTTGTTCCTGCAGATGTTATGGGAGTACGGGTGCTCAGATGTTTGCCAAACACTGTGGAGGTTAAGGAGGATTTAGCTGCCCTGTTGTGCCTGTTCAGTTGGGTCTTATTTTATGTTTGGACTGCATTGTAAAGTGATCTTCAGTTTGTAAATGGGTCTATATGTAACGAACGAGGGCGAGGGGAGGAGACAAACGCAGGTTCAACAGAACAAAACATGGTTTTATTTAAGGGAATACTAAAAGGAACGAAACAAGGCAGTAACCAAACTTATTGGGCAGTAACCAAACTTACAAGGCGCGTTAGGGACGCGAGGATGGATGTGGAAGCGAACGGGAGCGGTGACGACGAGCGTTTGGGACGCGGCGATGACGTCAATGATCCGCGTCTACCGTCTCAAACCGTCCGTGTGTAAGTAGAGGACCACCACAGCTGGAGGCGATCAGTGCGATCCTCCGTGAGGTCCCCCTGATTGGTCCGGGGGACGGCAGATACGGTAGGCAACGGCCGGGTAGCGTGACAGTGCCCCCCCCCAAGGAGTCCGAGCCGGAGCTTAGGACTCCCGAGGAAGACCCCCCCCCGGGGGCGGCTTCGCCTCAGGAGGCCCTCCTGGCCGGAACGGACTCCAGGAGGGGAATCGCCAGCAGTCGGGCCCGGTCGGCAGCGCGGAAGCACACCGAGGAGAAGCGGGCGAGCGAGGAAGACGACGAGGCGACGCTTGAGAGCGGAGTCGCCGACGCGAGGCGGCTGAGTAGCAGAGTCGACCACCAGGCGAGGCTTGAGAGCAGCGGCGAGGCGGCGATGCTTGAGAGCAGCGGCGAGGCGGCGATTGCTGAGAGCAGCGGCGAGGCGGCGATGCTTGAGAGCAGCGGCGAGGCGGCGATGCTTGAGAGCAGCGGCGAGGCGGCGATGCTTGAGAGCAGCGGCGAGGCGGCGATGCTTGAGAGCAGCGGCGAGGCGGCGATGCTTGAGAGCAGCGGCGAGGCGGCGATGCTTGAGAGCAGCGGCGAGGCGGGCGATGCTTGAGAGCAGCGGCGAGGCGGCGATGCTTGAGAGCAGCGGCGAGGCGGCGATGCTTGAGAGCAGCGGCGAGGCGGCGATGCTTGAGAGCAGCGGCGAGGCCGGCGATGCTGAGAGCAGCGGCGAGGCGGCGATGCTTGAGAGCAGCGGCGAGGCGGCGGCGATGCTTTGAGAGCAGCAAGCCGGTTCCTGCGGGCGATGCTTGAAAAGAGCAAGCGGCGAGGCCGGCGATGCTTGAGAGCAGCGGCGAGGCAGGCGATGCTCGATGCTTTTGACAAGCAGCGGCGCCGAGGAAGGCGGCGATGCTTGACAGACAGCGGCGAGGCGGCGATGCTTGACAAGCAGCAGCGGCGAGGGCGATGACTATTGAGAGCCTTGACAGCAGCGGGCGGGCGGCGATGCCCTTGGACAGCAGCAGGCGAGGCGGCGATGCTTGACAGCAGAGGCGAGGCGGCGATTGCTTGACAGCAGAGGCCGAGGCGGCGTTGCTTGACAGCAAGAGGCGAGGCGGCGTTGCTTGACAGAAGAGGCTAGGCGGCGTTGCTTGACAGCAGAGGCGATAGGGCGGCGTTGCTTGACAGCAGAGGCGGAGGCGGCGTTGCTTGACAGCAGAGGCGAGGCGGCGTTGCTTGACAGCAGAGGCGAGGCGGCGTTGCTTGACAGCAGAGGCGAGGCGGGGCGTTTGCTTGACAGCAGAGGCGAGCGCGGCGTTGCCTTGACAGCAGAGGCGAGGCGGCGTTGCTTGGACAGCAGAGGCGAGGCGGGCGTTGCTTGACAGCAGAGGCGAGGCGGCGTTGCTTGACAGCAGAGGCGAGGCGGCGTTTGCTTGACAGCAGAGGCGAGGCGGCGTTGCTTGACAGCAGAGGCGAGGCGGCGTTGCTTGACAGCAGAGGAGGGAGGCGGCGTTGCTTGACAGCAGAGCGAGGCGGCGTTGCTTGACAGCATAGGCGAGGCGCCGGCGTTGCTTGACAGCAGAGGCGAGGCGGCGTTGCTTGTCAGCAGAGGCGAGGCGACGTTTTGACGGCAGAGGCGACGTGGCGATGCTTGACGGCAGAGGCGACGTGGGCGATGCTTTGACGACAGAGGCGACGTGGCGATGCTTGACGACAGAGGCGACGTGGGCGATGCTTGAGACAGAGGCGACGTGGCGATGCTTTGACGACAGAGGCGACGTGGCGATTGCTTGAGAGCAGAGGCGACGTGGCGGCGACGCTTGACAGCAGAGGCGACGAGGGGGGGGGGCGACGCTTGACAGCAGAGGCGACGAGGCGGCGACGCTTGACAGCAGAGGCGACGAGGTGGGCCGTGCTTGACAGCAGGAGGCGACGAGGTGGCCCTGCTTGCACAGCAGAGACGACGAGTGGCTGGCCCTGCTTGGCAGCAGAGAAAACGAGTGGGCTGCAGAGCTTGAGTCGTGGACGACGAAGCGTGCAGAGCTGAGTCGTGGACGACGAGACGGTTTGCAGGGCTGAGTCGTGGACGACGAGTGCTGCAGAGCAGAGTCGTTGGACGACGAGTGGCTGCAGAGCAGAGTCGTGGACGACGAGTGGCTGCAGAGCAGACGTCAGGGACGACGAGTGGAATTGCAGAGCAGAGTGTGGGACGACGAGTGGCTGCAGAGCAGAGTCGTGGACGACGAGTGGCTGCAGAGCAGAGTCGTGGACGACGAGTGGCTGCAGAGCAGAGTCGTGGACGACGAGTGGCTGCAGAGCAGAGTCGTGGACGACGAGTGGCTGCAGAGCAGAGTCGTGGACGACGAGTGGGCTGCAGCAAAGCAGCAGAGTCGTGGACGACGAGTGGCTGCAGAGCAGAGTCCGTGGACGACGAGTGGCTGCAGAGCAGAGTCGTGGACGACGAGTGGCTGCAGAGCAGAGTCGTGGACGACGAAGTGGCTGCAGAGCAGAGTCGTGGACGACGAGGTGGCTGCAGAGCAGAGTCGTGGACGACGAGTGGCTGCATAGCAGAGTCGTTGTACGCCGAGTGGCTGCAGAAGTCGTGGACGAACGAGTGGCTGCAGAGCAGAGTCGTGGACCGACGAGTGGCTGCAGAGCAGAGTCGTGGACGACGAGTGGCTGCAGAGCAGAGTCGTGGACGACGTGATGCTTGAGAGCAGAGTCGTGGACGACGTGATGCTTGAGAGCAGAGTGTCGTGGACGACGTTGATGCTTGAGAGCAGAGTCGTGGACGACGTGATGCTGAGAGCAGAGTCGTGGACGACGTGATGCTTTGAGAGCAGAGCTCCGTGGGGACGACGTGATGCTTGAGAGCTAGCGAGTCGTGGACGACGTGATGCTTGAGAGCAGAGTCGTGGACCGACGTGATGCTTGAGAGCAGAGTCGTGGACGACGTGATGCTTGAGAGCAGAGTCGTGGACGACGTGATGCTTGAGAGCAGAGTCGTGGACGACGTGATGCTTGAGAGCAGAGTCGTGGGACGACGTGAATGCTTGAGAGCAGAGTCGTGGACGACGTGATGCTTGAGAGCAGAGTCGTGGACGACGTGAATGCTTGAGAGCAGAGTCGTTTGGACGACGTGATGCTTGAAAGCAGAGTCGTGGACGACGTGATGCTTGAGAGCAGAGTCGTGGACGACGTGATGCTGAGAAGCAGAGTCCCCGTGGTCGACGTGATGCTTGAGAGCAGAGCCGTGGTCGACGTGATGCTTGAGAGCAGAGCCGTGGTCGACGTGATGCTTTGAGAGCAGAGTCGTGGTCGACGTGATGCTTTGTGAGAGCAGAGTCGTGGTCGACGTGATGCTTGAGAGCAGAGTCGTGGTCGACGGTGATGCTTGAGAGCAGAGTCGTGGTCGTCGTGAATGCTTGAGAGCAGAGTCGTGGACGACGTGAGGCTGCCGAGCAGAGTCGTGGACGACGTGAGGCTGCAGAGCAGAGTCCGTGGACGACGTGACGACGCTTGACAGCAGAGGCGACGACTTGGGTCTCTATGGAGGAGACAATCTCCGAACGGGTTTTCTTTTTCTCTGGGGGGTTGCGGCCGTTAGTGAGGTCTCAGACGGGGGTCTCCGCGGAGGAGACTTGCTCAGACGGAGTCTCCGTGGAGGCAGTGGCCCTTTGGAAAGGCTTCGGACGTGGATGGAGCCTTTAGAAAGGCGTCTTGGTGAGGATGGAGCCTTTAGAAAGGCTTCTGGTGCCCTGGGGGCAGCCACCGGGACAGCAGACACCCTGGAGGCAGCCACCGGAACTGCAGACACCCTGGAGGCAGCCACCGGAACTGCAGATGTGCTTGGGGCAGCCACCGGAAACTGCAGACGTCCTTGGGGCAGCCACCGGAACTGCAGACGTCCTTGGGGCAAGCCAACCGGAACTGCAGACGTCCTTGGGGCAGCCACCAGAACTGCAGATGTCCCTTGTGGGCAGCCACCGGAACTGCAGATGTCCTTGGGGCAGCCACTGGCACCAAACATCCGGGGACGCGGGAAGTGTGGGCACGAGCGGGGGTGATGTGACGTCCGTGTCCCAAACGAACGTAGTGCGGGTGTGCCGAGGAAAAAGCTGACCTGAGCGGTACCATGCATACCCGAGAACTAGGGGGTTCTGAAGGCGTTTTAGACCGATTGGGATTACGGATGCCTAGGAACTAGGGGTTTCTGAGGCGTGTTTTTTGGAAACGCGAATTGCTAGGAACTAAAGGATCGGGGTAAGAAACAAGAGCGACTAAAAATGAAATTATCGGCAGGCAGTTCGCTTGGACGCCTGGTTAGGGCGGTCCGGCTGGTGGGTGGTAAGCTGGGGATCCAGCACCTTACCAGCCAGTGCAGAGCGGACAGGGCGAACTGGTTCTGCAGGGCTGGAACCCCACAGTGTCGATGCCGGGGATTCCCAGGAGGAGCTAAAAGCAAAACTCCAGCTCCTCCAGGAACCGGTCTAACGGTGCCCTTCCGGAGCACCGGGCCACATGTGGTGGCCCAAACCAGGGGCTTCACACCTCCCAGGTGGAGAAACAAAAAGGAAAACCTTCTTAACACCTATCGGAGTCAAAAGGGGAAATGTTCGCAAAAACTACCTGGCTGCCTGCATCACAAACGGCCAGCAGGAGGGCAGGATCGCCGTAGAAACGGTCCCGAGGGGAAAACAAAACATTAGGTGAACCTGCTGTCTCCATTACAGGCGGATCATTCTGTAACGAACGAGGGCGAGGGGAGGAGACAAACGCAGGTTCAACAGAACAAAAAACATGGTTTTATATTTAAGGGAATACAAAAGGCACGAACACAAGGCAGTAACCAAACTTATTGGGGCCAGTATGTAACCAAACTTAACAAGGCGCGCGTTAGGGACGCGAGGATGGATGTGAAGCGAACGGGAGCGCGTGACGACGAGCGTTTGGGACGCGGCGATGACGTCAATGATCCGCGTCTACCGTCTCAACCGTCCGTGTTTAAGTAGAGGACCACACAGCTGGAGGCGATCAGTGCGATCGCCGTGAGGTCCCCTGATTGGTCCGGGGGACGGCAGATACGGTAGGCACGGCCGGGTAGCGTGACACTATAGTAATTATACATTTAATCAGTCACAGGTACCTGAACCAAGGGTATGCTAACCAAGGTTTAAACCTTGTCAAGCAAAAAACTGGTAAAAATCAGTTACAGAATTTTAATTGAAGCTTGGTGAAGTCCGTTGTTTCTGGACAGTAGCTTGTGGTTTGTTCCCAGGGGCCTTGGAACATTCGGGGATTGGGGGAGCCGTGCGTAGGAGCATCTCCTGTATGAGACGTACTATTTCCTCCAATTTCTGTTCTAGCCACGTAAGATGTTCCTCCAAACCCGCTGATTCCATGAGTGGTGAGGTCTTCTGTAACGAATCACTCAGACGGGAAACAGGAATCAGGTGCAGGTTTATTGGAAAATAACAATAATCGTAGTCGGAAAGGATGTCTAATGTCGAAAGCCAGTAATCCACAATATCAAGCATCCAAATCCAAAAGAGCACGCAAAAACCTAATCTGAATAAGCACAGTCATAAGGTCAGACACATGAATAGCAAACTAGGAGTATATAAACAATCAAAATCAGCGTAAAACACAAACAAGACCTCGCAAAGAGTGTCTCTAACCATCTCTAACCTAAAGTTTCATTTAAACTTTATACTGCTCACACCCAACCTAACGCATCATATGAGTAGTGTTTTATGTTAAGTACGGTGGGGCAAAAAAGAGGTCTGTAGGTTTCATCATAGGCACACTTCAACTATGAGAGACAAAATGAGAAAAAAAAATCCAGGAAATCACATTATAGGATGTTTAAAGAATTTAATTGTAAATCATGGTGGAAAATAAGTATTTGGTCACCCACAAACAAGCAAGATTTCTGGCTCTCACAGACCTGTAACTTCTTCTTTAAGAAGCTCTTCTGTCCTCCACTCGTTACCTGTATTAATTGCACCTGTTTGACCTCGTCATCTGTATAAAAGACACCTGTCCACAACCTCAAACAGTCAGACTCCAAACTCAACCATGGCCAAGACCAAAGAGCTGTCGAAGAAAATTCTAGACCTGCACCAGGCTGGGAATAGTGAATCTACAATAGGCAAACAGGTCGGTGTGAATAAATCAACTGTGGGAGCAATTGTAAGAAAATGGAAGACATAAGAGACCACTGATAATCTCCCTTGATCTGGGGCCCCACACAAGATCTCATCCCATCGGATCAAAATGATCATGAGAATGGTGAGCAAAAATCCCAGAACTACACGAAGGGACCTGATGAATGACCTGCAGAGAGCTGGGACCAAAGTAACAAAGGCTACCATCAGTAACACACTACGCCGAGAGGGACTCCTGTGTCCCCCTGCTTAAGCCAGTACATGTCCAGGCCCGTCTGAAGTTTTCCAGAGAGCATATGGATGATCCAGAAGAGGATTGGGAGAATATTATGTGGTCAGATGAAACCAAAATATTATGTTTTCAGATGAAACCAAAATAGAACTCTTTGGTAAAAACTCAATTCGTCGTGTTTGGAGGAAGAATTCTGAGTTGCACCATACCTACTGTGAAGCATGGGGGTGGAAACGTCATGCTTTGGGGCTGTTTTTTTGCAGAGGGGACAGGACGACTGATTCGTGTTAAGGGAAAAATGAACGGGGCCATGTATCATGAGATTTTAAGCCAAAACCTCCTTCCATCAGTGAGAGCATTGAAGATGGAACATGGCTGGGTCTTCCAGTATGACAATGATCCCAAACACACCGCTCGGGCAACGAAGGAGTGGCTCCGTAAAAAGCATTTCAAGGTCCTGGAGTGGCCTAGCCAGTCTCCAGACATCAACCCCATAGAACATTTGTGGAGGGGTTCTAGAGGACGTCTGCTTGGAGGAATGGGCCAAAATACCAGCTACAGTGTGTGCAAACCTGGTGAATTCTTACAGGAAACATTTGACCTCTGTCATTGCCAACAAAGGTTATGTTACAAAGTATTGAGTTGAACTTTTGTTATTGACCAAATACTTATTTTTCACCATAATTTACAATTAAATTCTTTAAAAATCATACAAATGTGATTTCCTGGATTTTTCTTCTCATTTTGTCTCTCATAGTTGAAGTTTACCTATGATGAAAATTACAGACCTCTCTCATCTTTCCAAGTAGGAGAACTTGCATGATCAGTGGCTGACTAGATACTTTTTTGCCCCACTCTAAATCATAGGATATACTGCACAAGGAAAGTAAAAATGGTATTTAATATGCCAAATATCATACCCTGAATATGAATACATATTTACTATGAATACATATATTAAAAATTTAGAAAAGTACTAATATTTTGGGACTACAAATATTTTCATAACTCTGCACATTTACGAAAAAGGTGTTTTACGAACGATTTACGCTCTAATTCGTTCTACTCACGTTTCATAAATGAGGCTGTGAAATGTCTGTGACTTTCATGTATGAAAGAGACTTGTTCCACATATCAGTTTTGGTATTTAGAATGCAAAATCTCTGAAGCTCAATATCTCAAAACTACCTATAATACAGATAAGACTTTATAAATCCAAGGGGATGATTTGTAACTGCTTCTCTGTACGTTTTTTGAAACCCATTAAAATTTGTCCTGAGGCAAGCCTTAAATTTCTTAACAAACATCATGATTACTTAATGAAAACAACTACAAACATTTTGTTTGTCTGTAAGGAATCGGTGCACTCGGAAAAAATGACAACACGTGCCACACACCAAAGTTTGACTGTAGAATCTGGGCTTAAATCGCATTTCCTGCCATCCGGCTCAATATATAAAACTGAGCTGAAGCAATAAAGCGAGCCTGATGAGAGATAGGAGGAAAGTCTCTGCCTCTGTCTGTCCTTCCATCCAGTCTTAATCCAGCCAATCTTCCGATGCCAAGCCGTTCCAAATCTCCAGTCCAGCCTCAGGTACACCTCAGCTGTGGAATCGCTTTATAACTCGATGAGCTGGAAGATGAGGAAATGGGTCAGATGAGGCGACACGCTCGACAGGAGAGCAGCGTTTCTCCGGGCCATTATTCAGGCACCAAATGACTGATCCACAGCTGGGATGTTGTATTAAACCTTATTACATTTGCCTCGACTTGTGCCAGCCACTGCATGCCAGCAAGCTTGAATTTATTACAGAAGAATTCATCTTATGACTGCTAATGGGACCGGAAGAGCCAGCCATTGTCCCTGTACATTTGCTGCACCTACACGTTCTCAGACCTCTTTAATCAAACACACGTACAAGTGATGAGGAATTGTTAAAGGAGCTATGCCACTGGTCAGAAGTTTTAGAACACCCTGTTTTTTCCGTTTTAGACTGTCACCACACTCTCTAGGACAATACTAGGAAAGTACTGCGCTACAGGATGTCGGTTATTGCTTTTGTAATGCTGAGAATTTTGATGATGTATGATTTCGTCATAGTTTTCGCCAACGACTCTTTTCTTCTAATGAAAACGAGACGATGACTAAAGTTAAAATGAATGAAAAACAACAATAACTATGATGAAATGAATGGACACTTGTCAACGAATAAAAACAAGACAAAAATGTTTGGCAGAGACAACATGCAGTCAGATCTGATTTAGTTTTGGGTTGGGCCAAGTTAGGAAAAGATCAAATCGTAACTTTAGCATATGTGGAAAGGCGGGACATGTTGAGTAGCGATCCAAGCATTAATGCGGGAAGATGCAGACATTTGATCGGACCCCGGGGAAGACCATACTGGCTCGATAATTACAGTGGGGCAAACAAGTATTTAGTCAGCCACTGAATGTGCAAGTTCTCGTACTTAGAAAGATGAGAGAGGTCTGTAATTTTCATCATAGGTACACTTCAGCTATGAGAGACAACATGAGAAAAAAAATCCAGGAAATCACATTGTAGGATTTTTAAAGAATTTAATTGTAAATTATGGTGGAAAATAAGTATTTGGTCAATAACAAAAGTTCAACTCATACTTTGTAACATAACCACTGTTGGCAATGACAGAGGTCAAACGTTTCCTGTAAGTCTTCACCAGGTTTGCACACACTGTAGCTGGTATTTTGGCCCATTCCTCCATGCAGATCTCCTCTAGACATTGATGTTTTGGGGAAACACGGACTTTCAACTCCCTCTACAAATTTTCTATGGGGTTGAGGTCTGGAGACTGGCTAGGCCACTCCAGGACCTTGAAATGCTTTTTACGGAGCCACTCCTTTGTGGCCCAAGCCGTGTGTTTGGGATCATTGTCAAGCTGGAAGACCCAGCCACGTTCCATCTTCAATGCTCTCACTGATGGAAAGAGGTTTTGGCTTAAAATCTCACGATACATGGCCCCATTCATTCTTCCCTTAACACGGATCAGTCGTCCTTTCCCCTCTGCAGAAAATCAGCCCCAAAGCATGATGTTTCCACCCCCATGCTTCACAGTAGGTATGGTGTTGTTGAGATGCAGCTCAGTATTCTTCTTCCTCTAAACATGACGAGTTGAATTTTTACCAAAATGTTCTATTTTGGTTTCATCTGACCACATGATGTTCTCCCAGTCCTCTTGGGGATCATCCATATGCTCTCTGGCAAACTTCAGACGGGCCTGGACATGTACTGGCTTAAGAAGGGGGACACGCCTGGCACTGCAGGATCTGAGTCCCTCTCGGCGTAGTGTGTTACTGATGGTAGCTTTGTTACTTTGGTCCCAGCTCTCTGCAGGTCATTCATCAGGTCGCTCCATGTAGTTCTGAGATTTTTGCTCACCGTTCTCATGATCATTTTGACCCCACGAGATGAGATCTTGCGTGGGGCCCCAGATTGAGCTAGATTATCAATGGTCTCGTATGTCTTCCATTTTCTTACAATTGCTCCCACAGTTGATTTATTCACACCAACCTGCTTGCCTATTGTAGATTCACTCTTCCCAGCCTAGTGCAGGTCTACAATTTTCTTCCTGGTGTCCTTTGACAGCTCTTTGGTCTTGTCCTTGTCCTTGTTGAGTTTGGAGTCTGACTGTTTGAGGCTGTGGACA